>WBMY01011340.1:0-43400 GCA_013397315.1 Donacobius atricapilla
AGGCATCCAGGAGATGTAGGGATCAAGTAATGAATTTTTATTTGGTTTAGGTACATAAGTGTTTCAGGCTGCCTTGAAAATCCTTCCTAATTAGTATACCTAGTCATATGATCACACATCTTCAAATCCACCTCATGCAGAACAGTCCCGTTGTGTCTAAAGGTTGCTGCAAGGCTGCCATTCACATGAGAGGTAATCACAGGATCAAGACCAAATGATATTGCTTTTGGGAAATGTTCTCTTCTTAGTCTGTATTTTCCTCCAGCAATCTGTGAAATTGTAGTGTATTGTGAAAAAAAGGGAAGCTCCTGACAAAGTCTTGGAAAAAAATGATCAGAAATTATAACTGATCCAAATATTAATTCTGCATAATTTTTTTTGCTTTAAGAGTTATGATTTCAAATGTTCAGAATTTTGAAATTTCCTCCAATCTGAATAGCCAGAAATTTGAGCAATTTTGCATCAGAGACCTCTGGCAGTGCACCATTTCTTTAAACATTCTTGTGTGAATTTTGATGGAACTGAGTAGATTCAGGCAGCTTGAAGGGGGCAGCTTGGCATCACCCAGTTTTCTCTGTACATCCCTTTCACTGTTTGGTTTAGCTGACCAACCATCTTTCCTGTGCCTCACTTATCTCCTCCACCTTCTGCTTTTAGTTTCTCCTACTTGGTCACTGACCTAACACACGGAATGCTTTTTGTGTGTGTTTGAAGAATGCCTAACAGAAATACACCTGGATTGCTACTGGGACCTGGAGTAGGCCCAGAAAGAAAATTATGGGTCAAATTAGGAGCAAGAAAGGGAGGACCTGGGTAAAGGACATATCCTGTAGATGTGGAGGATGGAGGGGAGAACAGAAAGATCAAAAATTGTAACTGGGAACTGCTGTAGGCTATGGAGAGAGAAGAGAACAGTGAAGATATATATTGAAAGGCGAATAGCTGGACAAAGGTGGTTTCTTTGAGGTTTACCTCCAAACATCAATCCAGATACGTTGCTGGAAAATGCTGTCCTCTGTATTTGTAAGCCTGTTCAGCTTCCAGTCTCTCCCCTATGTCACCAGCGAGAGCTTCCTTAACACCTGCTGCACAAAGGGGGAACAATCCATATCTGCCACAGAGGATTGAATCACCTCAGCAGCCAGTCATGAGGTGATATTTCTCAGTCAGACTTCTTTTGGCAAATTTACTTGTTTATACCATGGATTAGCACTTCTTAGTTATCTCCTTCATGTTTACAATTTTCAATTAGTTCAGTCATTTCCCTAGGGATTAATCAAATAATTTCCCTGTAAAATAGCAAGCACCAGCCTTGTAGAACAGTGATTTCTTCCTCAGGTTGCAGTTGAACCCTCTAACACTATGAAAAGAGTATGAAGTTTACTGTGAATACTCATCATAATTTTCAAGGTGTTAGAAAACCAGGCATTTATATGGAATTTAAAGCAGTACACATCATATGTGGGTTATTTTGGCAATGGGATAAAATGAGAGGATATCTCAAATAGGAAGTCCATTACAGCTAAATCATAAAGTTTGTCTGATAATGAAATCAAATATGCTTTGGAGGCTGTTTATCAGAGACCATGAAACTTACTGAATGTCTCCTACTTGTTAATGAGGTAAATAAATGAGAGATGTAACTGATGAAGAAAGGTAAGATTGTTGAATTTCACTGTAGGACTTGATTGCATTGAGCCAGAAAGCTCCATCTATTGTTTTTTCATTTTTCATTCCCCTTCCTTGAAGGGATGTGTTTTTCACTATTGATCTCCATTTCTGACTCTTTGTGACTGTTTCTTAAGGTTTCAGTTCTTTCATTGAGTATTTTTTGCCTCTCTCTTTAGTGAAAAGTAAAGAGCTTTCGTACTTACAGTGCTTAAAATATTGTTTTTCTTTAGGAATTTTCTGAACTGCTTGCCTTTCGTCTCTAGGATAAGCATACTGCTGAAGATCAGAGGGGTCATTTTAATAACAGATACAGAACTATTCAAATGTCAGCTTTTCCAGCCACTTAAGCATGCCTGGGTAAAGCTGCAGATTCTTATATTCATTATGCACAAATAATAAATCCAGAGATATTTATGTTGTATTTTTTACAGCATTCAAAACTGAATAATTTAAGAGAAACATTCTGCTATCACATCTGAAGACTGAGGAGAACATGTGACTCTCCATCGGGTCTCTGAGTGGAGACTGCACAGTACACTACCTGTGGATATAGATTGATTCATGCATATGGATGGAAGAATGATCTTTTAGGCATATCTGAGAGCTAGAAAATCTCCCCAGAATATCAGGGAAAGCTTAGGGAGATACAGGCCTTGCATATTACTCATTAGAAGTGATTGGCTGTGTAAGGAACTGTAAACTCCCTCAATTTCTCAAAGCACAAATGGGCTCTTACAATTCCTCTCACGTAAAGGTATTGCTACACAGCCAAAGAAATTGGGTAAACTGGTTTATAACCCTTACAGTCAGGTATCTGTTCCTCAGAGTTTGGTGTGTCTCTTGTTGTTGGATATTTGTTTGATGTATTTACTCTGTCATAGCTTGGTAATGGGTAATTCCCATAATCAGCTGTCATATTTCTCCTGTAGGGCATGGAAGGATTCTGTCTTATTTGTAGTATTATATTTAACTGAAATGAGTACTATGTATGTGTAGAGAAGAGTATAATCATGGGTTGTTCTTCTGGCTGCTCTGCTTAAGGAACTAAACCAGATTTCTTTAGCAGAATAAATTCATATGCATTCTTTTTATTTTCTGCCTTTAAATAGAACTAACTCCAGGTGGATTTCTCTTAGACTAAAAGGCATTAAAATCTGATCATTATGTCCTCTTTGAATATAGAAAGAAACAGCATGCATAAATCTTCCATTAAAATTATTAAATCAGTTTCAAAAACAAAGAGTTTGAAAATTCTGTGAAATAGTGGTGGCCACAGATTTGTGTCCTTTCTCTTCCCAAGCACAGATTCTGTGAATGATATGGGAGATCGAACAGAAAACTGATAAGCACTTCTATTATTCATTAGATCAAATTATATGTCTTGCCTGTGAGCATCTTTTAGAAGTGACGTTCCCGACTGATTTTTTTTTCAGAAATCAGAGGACCAGCATGCCGGTAGAAGCTCAGATGGGAGTTGGGATATGTCTTCTCCAGGATCAGCATCTTACCTCTGGAATAGTTGTGTTCCAGGTTTGCTGGGTGAGTGCTCGGAGGCATGGGCAGGCACAGCTTCCCTCAGCTGCGGTGCTCAGAGTGCCGCAGCTCCAGGTCTGGCTGGGCTGGGTGCCAGCTCTGAACTCCAGCGATCCCAGGAGAGGTGCTGCTCTGCTCCTGCTCGCCTTCCTCCTCAGCCTTCGTGACAATGCAGGAGTCCCCAGCCTAATTTGGAGGCAGAGAAAATCCAAAGAGATCCCCTTGTTTCTTCTTCTTTTACATCTTTCTCCACATTTCTGACTCCTTTACTGAATTCTCAGCTATGTGGGATGTTTCCTCCTCTTTTGCATTTTGGGAGCAGTGTGAGTCTACATATGCTTAGCTAGTACTTTGGATTTTGTGGAACAGAAGAGGAGAGAGGAAGTGGTGATGTGTAACAGTTTATTTTCAGTAAAACCTGGGTATAGCTTCACACTTATTGTTTTCAGAGAGTCTTTGGTATTTGGAGCAGGGAACTCCCTCAGGCGAGATACTCATTTTGTGGCTTTTTATTTGGGCTGTGAAATTCTGCTCCGCTTTCACTGGTATCAAAAACCTGAAGAAGGTCACATGAATTTTCATTAGACTGTCTTACGCTGCCTTCTGAAAGCCGTTTCTACTTTCTTCTACTGCAATTTTCCTTACCTTAGATTTTCTGTGAAGACATAGTGCTTTAGAGATGTAAAGTAAGTTTTAGGGCTTTCTAATTAAAATCCACCTTATCTTAGGTTGGGATTTAATTTTTTTTACTCTAGCTTGACTTACTGCATACATCTAGGATGGACTTAGATTAATCTACCATGTATCGTTCCACAAGATGATTTTTACTCCTGGGAAGATCAGCTGTTCGGGATGGTGTTGGAGAATAGGATTGGGAAGCAAAAACCTGGATTTTCCTCATCTTTGTCTCACCTGTGTGCTGGGGAACAGATGTAATTGAGGGCTCTGCTGCCACTCATGGTGAGGTGAGCAGCTCCTGGATATTTTGAAAATCATTTTGAATTAAGTGAATAATTCTCTAATATTTCAAAAGAAATCAAATCCCATTTGATGGTTTTAAGCACATCATCAACGTAGTTGACGCAGGGGTGAAGTGAAAGCATGGTAACTGTGCGCTGCTGAGTGGGTAAACTATGTGACCTGACATTCCTGATACATTAGTTGCTGACATGAAGTGTTTTACCACATGATAACTGCTTGACTTGCAAATGAAGAGGCTGCTTTGAAAAGCAGAGAACTCTGTTTCCAGCCCTTGGTGGGGTCCCATGTTTCAGTACCTTCTGAGGTGCCTTTAGGCAGTCCCTGTTGTTTATAGACAAAGAGTGTTGCAATTTTACTGACTTTCATGTGAGTTTCTCAGAAGTTCAGCATAAATTCTATCAGAATTCAGCTTAGAGTCTTGAACAATACCAAACTAATATTTTTTACTTGTTAGGAAAACTCTGGATTTTGCTTGTCTTTAGAGGGACCTTGACAATATCCCACTTTGCAGGTTTGTTTGATGTCAGCTATGACAACAAAGCTTCACAGTTTTCCAGTAGAGTTTTGTTTGTCCTTTTTATCACCTGGTAAGTACTGGATGAGTTTCAGTGCAATAACAAACCATAAAAACCAGAACGGAGAGAAGAATAAACTTTTATTGTTTTAGCAACAAGCCTGTTCCGCTTTACCTTTCCAATGAGACACAAAAGCTTGTGTTTTGTTTCAGCACTGGAAAGCCTTTCACCTTGTTTGCAAACACTAGCAATTCATCTTCCACTTTATGTTTATCTGAGCAACAATATGAAAATTGTTAGCACTAAACAAGGAAAAAACCCCCTTTTTATACAGTTGAGTGAATATTGAATGGGAATAATTCTCCTGAGTTTCGGGTGGAGGGCTATTATTTTTATTATTAAGTTCATATCATGATCAAAATTGTATAGCTGAGCGAGGGAAATGGTACTGTAATGTTATTGCTAATCGACAAAAAAATGTCTAAATTACTTCTTGTGAGGCAAAGATAACCAAAGAATCCATTAGCTCTCTTTTCACAGCTATTACATAGTTGTTTATTACACATCATCGCCAGATGGGGAAACCAAGTTTTAGCCCATTTCCCTGGTTTCTTGACTGTAAAGAGGTGGGCACCATGTGACTCTGAAAAGTAATCATCAGTGTCATGAATAAAGTCAATCAGTAAGTGAGTGACAAAACTCTCAGTTGAATTCAGAGCTTTTCACTTCCAGATATATGTCAATTTTCTTTCATCTAAACATTTTTCAAAGCCACATATTTTCACCCAGATGGTTGAGATCCCTTATTCTCCTGCCGTATTGCTTTCATTGCAGTTACGCTTGAGCTTGTATTCCCAAGATAAATCACTGCATGTTATTGAGCTTGCATCTTTGCTATAAAAATGTATTCTAAACAAGCATGGACCGGGGGAGGATTCATGAATGTTCTCAGTGTGGGAGGGAAAAGGTGTTTTAACATTTCTTAATGTTGTATGAAAGTCTGTATAGACTATGTGACGGTGAATGGCACTATGAAGTTTTATTGTTAGAACTTTGAAGGACCATTACACAAGGGCAGGAGGATATTCTGGTTTTCTAAGAAGCAGCTGTAAAACCCTGACTGCTCTTGCTGTACAGTATTTTGTTTACACCACAAGCAATTTTTTTTAAGCTTCAATGATTTTTAACTTTTCATTTTGCTTTTCACCAGTTTTCTGTCTTAGAAGTACAAACTCATAAGACATGAGAATATGTCACAATCATAGATTAAACCTGATCTAGGACCTCTTGAAGAGTTATCTTTCCTCAAATCACCTTCCCATCACCAACTTTCCCCTATTACTCTCTAGTATCAGTATGGAGAAAGGTAGATACTTCCAGAAGGTGAATAATTCTACCAGACTCCATTATTCATCTTCAAATTGCCCTCAGAAAGTGATGATTTATCTCTCATAATTTTATGGTGTACTTAGAAAAACAACTTTGACAAAATGTTTCAGATTAAATTAATCCCCTGTTAAGAATCTCCTTTGTCTTCAATAGGAAATACTTGGTTTGGTGACTTGCTTAGATTTCTGAAATGTAACATGACACTCATATTTTTTCCCTGGTATATTTACATGATTAATTCTTGTGTATGCAAGAAAATTGAAGTTTTTGAGATTATGTGTGCTTTCATAAGAGCTACTCCCAAAGGAAAATTATGTAGAGAATCTGCTTGACGGGGTAAAAGAGCAATTTTAAAATTTGAATTCTCTTTATTTTTATATACCTAGCCTCCTTTGCATGTGTATTTTAATGTTGTATGTGAAGTGCATGCATTGCATAACATTTACTATTTCTAATGTAATGGCTCCTAACATCAAATTAGGAACAAGTTCTTATTACAAATAGCATTACAAAACCAAATATGCCACAGGCATTTCGCATTCTGGAAAAAGCTGTCTCTCTTGGATGTAGTTTTCTGTTTCTTTTTCTATTGACATAGAAAATTTACATTCTTTTTATGTGTTTCTTTTTTTTTTAATCATATAGTAACTGTGTTAATGATGAGTACTTCTGTGGTCAGTTCAGTTAGACCAAAAATTGAATTTAACTTTATTTTCTTCATGGATTTAAGAAAACTACCAATTTTTTTTTTGATAATTAATAAAATCATATTGATTGACTTGAGAAATCAAGAGTGGAGGAAGCCTTTTCTTGGACTGTCATGTTTTCACATTATTAAAATTTGGCTTTCTCATTCCTAAAGCATCTAGTTTTGCTGCAAAAGTGATTTTGTGTTTAAGCATCTGTTTATTCATCAACTTGTAAATAATTTTCTGCTCTGAATATGAGACAAAACAATACTAATAATTAAAAATGCATATGGAAGTGATTCTTGCTGTAATGCTTTTCCTTACACTCCCACCAGAAGTTAGAGGCAAATTAGTTTAAGCATTAACTCTGAACATCCGCTCAACTTAGGCAATCCACCTAATTTGTAGTATTTACTTACTATCCATGCCCACAATAGCACACAGCTCCTTATAGAACTTGCTGTAATTGTAAAAAGGAAAACACACAAACTATTTTGGTACAGGACACCTAGATCAAAAAGCTATCATCTGATTAAAGAACAAGGACGGCTTAGAGCCATGAAAGGATGTTTATTATTGTTTTAGGACATGTGTTTTGCAGAAATCATATGATAAGAAAATGACATGGAAAAAGTTTCTCTTTCGGACACCCCTGAATCAGCTGTTCTAATCTTGTTTTGGCATGTGTAGGAAAAAGCAATCAGGCAAGTTGTAATATGCTAATCCTGCTTCAGCTCCTGATTTCTGTAATTGTGATGACTGCTTTTGCTCCTGCAGTTTCAGGAGAGTTTTTAAATATTGTCTGTTTCCTGAAGTTTACAGGACTCTATTTGGGGGAAGATTTAAAAATAGGATAGAAAAAAGTGTCAAATTAAAGAGCATTACTTCCTTTCAGTAGTTTTAACTAATAATTAGGATATGTAACAAGACATTTTCTGAACAACAAGTATCTAAAATCCCTTGACTGGAAAGTGTCTAGTTTTGCTTCATCATTTTGGTAGAAAAGAGGAGTATGCTGATTTACAGAAGTGAACCAAAGGAAATCAAAGTAGAACCAAGATAATGTGAATTAAGATATGTGAATTAAATTCAAAGAGGTCACAAAAAATATTGCTGAAAACAAAGAATTCTCTTTTTTAGACTCATTCCAGAAAAAGAAGTTGATAGAGAGGGACCTATATGAATAATATGTAATGTTGCCTTTGCTTGCAGTGAAACAGAAAGTTATCTGAAGGACTCAGTGTAAAAGATGTAAAGGATGATCAAAATGGCATCTGATTTCAGTAGTGCAGAGGTTGTTTAAATATATATTTCTCATCAATCTCTGCAATTGCCTTCAAAAATGGATGGCCACATTTGGATGCCAGTGACAGGAAAGGCAAACAGGCAAGAGGGGTAATTATTCTCTCCCAGCTGTAACATGATATTCTTTGTTGGAAATGCTTCATGGTATTCATCAGTGGAGGTGTACAAAATTCAGCTGGAAATGTTCGCGAGAAACCTTGCGAACTTGAAAATGTTGAAGTTTTTCCTGCTTAGACAGGCCAGTTGGCCCAGATGGCCTCCTGAAACTCTTTCCAGCCTAACTGATCTTTTTATGATATGACACTCTCAAAAGGTGGGGTTTTTTCACTTGAAATGGATATTCAAGCGAGCAAGACAGTGTCTTGAGCCAAACACTATAACACAACACTACTAGACATTTAATAAAATAATGTTATAAAGTAAAGTGAACATTGAGTAAAACTGATCCTGAAGTTGTATTTTGAAACTAGGGGGAAAAAAACGTTCCCTGAAAATCCAGCACGATAAAAAGACTGAAGCATTTTCCATAAGAACTTTTGCACATATGCATAAGTCCAATTAACAAGAATCTCTTTTCCAGCAAAATTGAGACAATTCGTGTCAGTAAGAGCTACACATATTTGGTATATGTATCCTATGACAAATATCAGTGCTATTTGGAAAGTTTATTCTTTGATTGAAGTTTTCAACACTGACACACAGATAATTAGAAGTTAATATAAATCACAGTACTAATAAAAAATTCTTTCTTAATCACATGCTTAATACCCAGAATTTCAATCCATATAGCCTCTGAAATGGTATTTTTGCACATTTGGGTAATTTGTAGCAAAAAAAGCCAGACTAAAACTGTTCAAAAATCTTTCCTATAATATCCAACAAGACAAAATAAAATGAGGACAACATTCTCTGTTGCCATGGAAACGAGAATGTCCACTGCAAATTATGTGATGTTTAAAGTTATTTTCTATGCCAGTTTGAACAATTTTTCTAAAATATCATGTTATTTTCACAGAGAGACAACACCCCTGCTGTTCTAAAGTTTAGAACTTTGTGAAAACAGATACTTAAATGTTGCCTGGACCACCAGCCAAAGACTTTCTAAATTGGAACTTTTTTACATTTTCTTCTTTTGAGTAAGAGGAAGTGACTAAGCTCAGAGAGCCGAAAATCCCCTTATTGTTGGAAACTGTTCTATTGTTTTAGGCTGAAGACTCACTAGGAAAACAAAGGGGGAATACACAGGTCTGGATCACTAAAGAGTTCCCCAGCCTGGGCAGGGAAGTGCAGGACTTCACATCCGGGTGGCGGGGGTATTTTCTAAACTTTACAGCCAACAGTTCAGCCAAGGGCTGGGCTTACAAATCACCCCTCTCTGAAGCGAACAGGGCTGTATCACAGCTGATGTGAGGCCCTGGAGCCCTCAAACAGATGCTGAGGTGTCTCTGCTCACCAGGTGGAGAGACAGTTGGTCCTAACATGTTTGCAGGACCTCCTCCTCACTGCCCCCAGATAACACCACGGGCAATCCTCTGGGATGACACATCTAAAAAGGAAGTTCTGCATTCTTTGAGGTTTCTGTGAAAACCCAGATGCCTGAAACCAGCTGAATAGTGATAGATATGCAATCGGCATCCTCGGGAACACCACGCCTTGGGTGAACCCCAGAGAAAGATGCCCTTGCAGAGCTGTCATTAAATAGATGTTGCACAGCTCAGCTGTGCCTCAGCACACTCTGGTTTGAAGGGCCTGCTCTGCAGGAGGGAATGCAGGAAACATCACGTCTCCCAAAATTCACTGATAACACAGAGCAAAAACAACATTCCTTCCCTTCCCAGGGTTTCTAATGGCTACAAAGAGTATCAGGGTGGGACAAAGGCCAGAAGCGGGTCCCTTATACAAACTGAGGAGAAAAAAAGAGCAGTAAAGTTCCCAAAATATAAAGCCTGCACCATTTGTGAGTTAGGCTGGAGTGGAGAGGGTGACAAATCAAGGATCTTAATTTATTCTTCTCTTCCAACTTTGCCATGTGAGGACCAGCAACAACAATGTTTAATGCAAAATTTGCAGTTTGATTTTGATCCCAAACTTCACATGGAGAAAATCTCATCAATAATTTTACTAAAGTCAACAGCTCATCCAGCATCAATCTAAACATTCCCACCAATGGTTTCTGACTAGCAGAAAGATTTTCTGAGCTTTATAGAAATTACTTCCAAGCTTTTTAAACTCCAGTATATGAAAGGCAGATAAATAATTAATCATATGACTTTTATGGCAGCATGCACCTTCCTTTGTTGCATACCTCACTGGACCATGGATTCTGCTCAGGTAGTCCAGTACAGGTCTTTGCTGATATTACAAACATCACAGTTGTTCTATCTAGAAACCTTTATTCAGTAAATGATTTATAAGTGCGACAGATTAAACAAGAAAAAAAGCAGCAACATTGACATAGGGCTCATGTGATGCAAGGCACAGCACCAGATTTCCATGGAGCAGTTCTATGTTTTCATGGTAAACAGCTTTTGAGACTCAGCAAACATTGTTTTGGGTTGCCTCAGGGAGTCAACTCATCTGCACTTGCTCTGACAGTGTCAGATGATTGTTCAGGCTTTTAAACATCACATGAATGAACGTCAGAGCTGCCTGAAGGCTCTCAAGGAGTGTGGGCTAAACTGAATTTTGCCACCTTGGAGATGAGGGGTTGAAACATTGCTTGGCTTCCTGGCCGAGCGGACAGTCAGAGGGAAATTGATGTGGCAGTGGAGAATGGAGATAGGAAACCCTAAAAAATCGTGATCAGTTACTGCTGTTTTATCCTCCCTCGTGTCTTAGTGGAAATCTTCCTCCCTTTTTTGCTGACAGCAGGGAATGACCTAGGTTTCCAATGCACCGCTGCAGGCAATGGCACCAGCAGGGCCACAGCCTTTTTACCTCTTCTTTGGCCTGCTCTTTCTCCAGACTGCCTCATAACTTGCTGCCTCTGGCTTTTCTGTGACAGCACTCTCTTTCCTTGGTTGCACACCTCACAGGGCCACAGATTCTGCCCAGGACATGCAGCACAGGTCAGGCTGTTATAGCAATTAGCACCATTATGTTTTCCAGTTAGTGATTTATAAACATGGCATATTAGACAGGAAAAACAGGTGGGTTGCTTTGCATACACCTGGGCCTGGTTGTGATGAATGCTAAGGAATAACACTTACTAGCAATAAATAATGCAGCTCTTCTGATCCCCCACTAAAATTATACCTAGAGAGGTCTGCCAGTGCCTGCCTAGATCAATCACAGCTATTACTTTCTAAAGAAGCCATCTCTACCCTAACTTCAGGGAATTTGTGATGACAAAGACTTTTTACCCAAATTTCAAACAGAATAGTTTTTCTATTCCCAGCCTAGTTTTTCTCCTAAGAGCTGAATTTGCTCTAGATGTATTTTATGACTCAGTACCCTGCCCTTGTAAGTCCCTGTCATCACAGGTGACAGAGACAGAACAGAAATGTGTCATGCAGCTACATTGTTAGGACTGAAGTGAATCCAGAAGGAGCTTTTAATCCTTAGGCCAGAGGCTAAAAAGGTAGCATGATAAATTCATAAGCATCTGGACTGCGCAGTGACTTTTAGACTTGATGGCAACCTGAGGCTGCAGATTGAATAACTGATGAAAATCTCAAAATGTATATGTGGGGAGAAGTGTGAAAGACACCGGCTACAGGCACATTTTTTAGGCAGGAAAAATGCTGTCTGTTAAGAACAATTCATGTGGGAGCACTACGGTACTCAATGTGTCTGGCTCTCCACGTGGAGGCAATGAGGGAGCCAGGTACAGCCCGGGGCAGGCCAAAACTGCTGAGAGATCAGAACCAGGTTGAAGCTGTGCCTCTCCACTGCACAAAAGTAAAAGGGATCTTATGTGGCTGCTGAAATCACTGACTCATTTGGGTGCCATCATATGCTTGTAATTAATTCAACATGCCTAGTGCCTGGAATAGTGGTGTAGGCGTTCAGACAACATGTTCCTCTGAAAAAATACACGGTGAGACAGAGCCTTGCACAGCCCTACTTATCACAGCTTGTTCTTACTAAATTATGGACCTCCAAGAAGCTGGGGGTCAATGGGACCCCCAAAGCAGACATCTATCTGAGGGCTTGAGCTTGAAACCGGTATGAGATCAGGCCTCTTCCTTTCTGTCTGACTGCAGCTGTGTGAAATGGCAGTGGAGAAATTGGGGCCAGGACTGTCCATCCAGACCTTGCAGGAGCACATGCAGTGTCAGGCTGTAAAGGTCACCTCAAAACTAGTTCTAAATATGGCTAAATCCAGGCAGAGCATCCACGACAGAAATCTGACCCAAGACTACGTGTTCACAGGCCCTAGAGAAGCACCCTCTGTATTTCCTTGGGGGCAGGGCAGACCTGGGCGCGTCTGGGTGCCGCATGCAAGGAGACAAACACAGTCCCACTGCTGCTTGCTCAGGGAAGTGTATGGTTCATTTACAGTCACTGTCTCATTGCAGTGAACTTCTCTGTGCTGGAGCATGTTAGCACTTACAAAAAACAGGAAAGCTGTGGGCTACTGACCCATATCTGCATAAAGCCTCAAATTAATCTTCCTCTCCTGCTCTATCCATCCCCAATGATGACTGAGAATAAAAGAGAACAGTGATTAGATTATTTTACTAATCTTTATCCTATTTATTAAATCATGACATTTCATCCCCCATTGAATTGCATAACTATACTATTGAGAAGTGTAATATTACCCATTTTTATTTCAAAATGCTGAATAAAAGGCATGTCTATGACACATTTCAGCGGAAATTAGACAATGATATTTTTGTACTCAGAAATGAGATGTGTTTTTATCTTACCATGCTTAATATTCATGCTAATTTACCACACACTTCTTTATTGTTATCAGAGAAGCATATTCTTTAGGTATAAATTTGATCTACTGCCTGCTAACTCAGGATTACATGAACATGGTTTTTGGCCCACTTCTCTTTGTATTCTCTTATATGGTGCCGTGCAGTGCAAGACAAAAAAAGTATAAAGATCTTCCTGAATAGTTTTCCTCTCAGTTTTTTTAAACCTACAGAAAATCCTGGTTTGATACGGGCAGATGACACAGGCTTATTATTCTATTCTCTTCTATCAGAGGTTGATCTGAAGCTCTTTTTACTCAAAGTACCTCCAGCTTGCTTTATACTTCATTTCATAATGTTTTATTATACTGGACTTTTAATCACTCAAAATCTAATAAAAAAAAAAGGCATTCTCATGGCTGAAATAAAGCATCTTGTAATTCCACTCCCCCTGATCATATTAGGTATGCTCAAAATTATCCAAAGCTTTTTCTAACTCAGTTTAGGGATTTGTGTATACATCTAAATCATAAAACTCCCATCACATTGTTTTTTTTCTAAACCTGTAAATCCTGTGAACTTTCCTTTAACCACCAACAGCAGATGAAGTATTTCCATTAGGATTTTAGGGTACTCTGTATATAAGAGGTTCAATGTGTGCAAGCTTACTTGAAAAAAGCAGAGTTATTTATTGTTAATCACCTGGCCCGATAGTTGCCTGCTGGATAAGCTTCCTTCTTAAAGGAAAGAAAAAAAAAGAAAATTTAATCTCTCTAGTTGATGCTTGGCATCTTCTTCTCCAGGAGCTGTATCAAACACCTTAGCCACAGCTAAGGAGACAATTACTCACTCCACTTCTATTTTCTGGGTTGCTACTGTTTGTGTGTTCTCCCCCTGGATGAGGATTTTAGCAGGATATCAGAAGGTGAATGCTGTCTGAGCACAAGGACACTATACTTACAGACTTAAACACTTGGCATAGCAGATGTTTTAGTAAATACGATAAGCATGTGAGACAATGGAATAATACATGTTATAAGCTGGTGGACATGCACTGTTTTTATATACTGGTGACTTCTCAACAGAATAGCACACAAGAGAAAGACTCTTTTGTTTTTCAGTTTTTCTCTGTGCTAGCGCCTGTCCATTAATCCAACTAAATAATGGCAGATATAAGTATCCCAAAAGATACCTATGCATGTCATGACAGAAATTTTCTCCTCTGCTGAAGAGATCATGAAGTTCAATTATTAAAACTTCAATGCATCTGTGCTGTACACCAGTGTACAGAATGAGATTCCTCTCCAGGCAGCAGCTCTTCTCTGGAGATCACCATCACCATTCATAAGGGATAAAACCTGTAGAGCAGAAGGCTTTGCTATAGTGCCTCTCTAGCAAAATCTCTTTGGTGCAACTTTTGGACTGTTATGCTCCAAAAATGGGGTTTGGACATGGGTTGTAAGGGGAAACTGTGTACCGAGTACCTCTCCTCAGCTTAGGCACTGAATAGCATAGTTCATCTTGCTTTTTGCAGTTAAAGTAAAGTATCCATTTTCCCACTGGGATAGCATGCAGAAACAAATGGAAACTATTTGAATTTTCCAGTGCTAATTCAGCAGATTTGTGTTTAAACCCACAGATATGCACTGACTTGCTCAGTAAGCCAACATTAACTCTAGGTGTCAGAAAGAGGTAACATTAGTATACCTGGCCAAAGTCCATAAGAATGGAAGAATGTTATATTTAATATATGTTTGTATTAAAAAAAATTCAAAATGTGAATGAATAGAAAAAAAAAATTAGTCTGGTACGTGGCTATGGCAGAGTAAATTAAACAGCTCAGATTAAACACCTCAGATATTCTGGTAGATTTCAGATTTAGAGCAAGGTCAGCATCGAATCTGGTTTATTTGCTGAGAAAGAATGAAACAAAATGGAGAAACAGTGGAGAATCGGTGGTCTAAGAATCACAGGCAAAGTCCTCCAAGCTCTTTCTTAACCCTTTCTCATTATCCAAGTGGCAGCAGAAAAGTAACAGATGTTTTGTTGATGTTAAGATCCTTGATTTTCATTACATGCACAGTTCCTTATAACAAATTATTATCACCTGAGACTTGCAGGAATGGATATTCCTCTACCAGTAAGCCTGGTTTCTATTGTCCTTTTTTCTCAGCATTTATTTTGCAGTATTGCTCAGGTATGATACGCTTCCAGTTAACAAGAGAAAAAAAAGGAAAAGCTATGCCTTCTTTTTATGCCGCTTTTTTTTTTTTTTTTAGGTCATTGACTTTTTGTAGTGGGAAAATTCACTATCGTATGACTTTGCCAGTAAATCAGGCCAAATGATTTTGTAAAGCCAAATGCTTGGAAACATGGTCAGCTGATTAAGGCACTGGGCTGTGACTCAGAGGATCTGGATTCAGTTCCTGGCACTTACTGCATCACCTTGGGCAAATCACTTTACTGCTTTTATCCTTGCAATTTCAAATGTTGAAGGACCTTGGCAACATTCCTTCTGCCCTCTCCCTGCCTCCCCCCACCATGGGCAACCAGTGCATCCTACAAGCTGTACACAGCTGAGAGAATGGGGTTTGTCCTCAGTACGGAGCTCCCTATCATCAGCTGAAAATAAATACATATATGTAAGAAAATGTTTTGCTGCCTTAAATGCACTCTGAGTTAGGCCCTATAAACAAATAAATTGTGAAGAAAAAGCCCAAAGCTCTCCTTCAGAAAACCACCTCCATGCCCTCCCTTATTTCCATCATTGCCTCCGTGGCAATGAAAGCAAGCCTTGCATTGTTAGCAGTGGCCGGAGCAGAGCTGCTGCTTCTGTTACTGCTGATAAATATTTCTACTGCCAAACAGCACCTGCAGTGCCAGCATTCAGAGGGTGCCTGCAGGCACCCACCAAGCCTGGCTTCCCTGCTCTCAGGGTGCTCTGCTTTGGACTGGGCTCCAGAGCAGCAGCATTTCCTTCTGGAGGCTGTGCATGCCTCAACAGCATTTCCTGGGTATGATCCTCTCCAAGCTGTCAGAGGAGACAAGCAAAGGAACCACTTCCCAACCTCTGATCTCCCAAGTATCCTTAATGGGCATGCATCCAGACGTTTTCATTAATGTAAGTAGCAGCTAACTAAACTGGCTAATAAGTTGTCTCTGTTTTTCACTCATTTTCAATCAACATAACTAATCAACATGCCAGAGAATGCAAAATACTGTACAAACCCTTGAGAGGAGAAGCATTTTTAATCATCATGATTGTTCCTCTGTTGATAAAAAGTGTCTTAAAATTAATAAAATGATAGCTTATGATGCTGAATCTTTAATAGCATATGGAAAGCACATTCAATACATAGTGGAAAAGGGCATTGTGGGATATGCTCTGAATCACAAATGTACTGATGTGAAAATTCAGAAAGCTCAAGGCACAGTGATGGGCAGTTAAATATCTTACGTAGTTAGAAAGGAAATATGACCTGGGAGTGAAAATTTAAACTGAGTTGAAAATACATGTAAGTAGGTGAGAGTAATCAAGAGGAATAACACAGCTAATAACACTCGGCATTTGATTCTTTTTGCGTTTAGCAACCACTTTATAAATCTGAATTAATAAAGACAAACCAGGTCGTAATAAGTTTAATATTATAGTTCACAATTTATATATGTAGCAGCTGAAACACAGAGAAATTAAAACCAATGTTACCAAAAGAGACACCTGCTCTCATTCTGATGCTCAAAAGCCTGTCTAGCCTTCACTGAAAAGTCAAGGTTCTCAGACTTTGAGAAAGCCTATTCATTTTGGGTGCCTTAATTGTCAAAAAATATAATTGCCCATATGTGTACAGCAAGCCTTTTGAAAATTGCTAATGGAAGCCATAATGATTACACCATATTAAGCTTCTTGGGCTCAATTTGTCTAAGTCAGTCAGCATGGACATCCTTTACCGCTAAGGAATTTTCATTAGTACTGCCAATGGAGTCTAAGGTATGATTCATCACATCTTAAAGTGACTGCTTTAAACAAGCCAGATGAATTACACCTTAAAAATGCATGTTTCTCTGCATTTATCATAAAGAGAACTTGCCTTGAGCAGAGCATCTGTGAAGGCTGCAGTCCCAGTTCTGGGGCTCTGAAAACACTCAGTGTTAATGGGCTACTTTTATGACATTCTGCCCTGGATGCAAAGGCAGTAGCAGGTAAATCTTATGCACAGAGAGATGTTTCTGTTCTCTAAAACCTATTCTGATAACAAATTCCTTATACCTGTTGGATAGTATAGCAAGTATTTGACTAAATTTCTAGAAAGATATACAAACTTCCATAACATATGCACACTCATATAACTGTTCATCACAGTCATTTACTGATGGCATTCTCAAAATTATACAGCCCAAAATCTGACCTGTATTTTGTTTATTTCATAAAATTTCTTTTTTAGACAAGGAAAAGATGAGTGTGTCATTTTTGATGTTTGTGTTCAGTGGAGGCATTTTGTCTTACAAGTGTTGAAAACCCTGCTGTATACACAAAGACCATCTAGAAATTAATTTCATGACTCTATTTCAGAGCAAACCTCACTAACCCAGGTTATCTTTTTAAATTGCAATTAATTATCCTGTCGGCTGAGATGAAAGGCATTAATAAAAACACAATTTTGGAAGTGCTCACAGAGAAGTTCATCTGTTGTTTCAAATCTTTTTCTGCTGGGAGTATTTGCTCCTGGTAAAGGTTTTTTTTTTTGCCTAGGGTACTTAACATCCACCCAAGATTCCTTGAAAAACTGAGAGTCTCTAAATAGCAATAAAAAAGGTTCCTGCAAAGCAAGTAAATGGCTGAGAAGTGGTTTTGAAGACCCAAACCTGCATGTCTCTGTAACTGTGCTGCTTCCAATAAATCACATTTTCCAGCTCAAGACATATCTAAAAAGAAGGATTAAGATCAAATATTGCAAGAGAAGAAACATTCCGTTTCACCATCTGTAAAGTCAATAGCTCTAATCAGCAGTGAAGGGAGGCAGTGGCAAAGCCCAGGTTGGGGTAGGTGTCTGCACAATCACGTGTGTGTGTGTTTATCCTGCACACTGCGCTCCGTGTGTTGACATGTACACTGTGGCCAAGCACAACAGCAGCCTGGCAGGATCCAAAGGTGTTCCTTGTCCTCAGAGCTGGCAAGTGTTTGTGTATGTTTGGTAGCCTGAGAGGGAAAGAATGACCTTGTCGTGGGTTATGTCGCTAAGCTTTGGCTTTTCCCAGCAGTTCAATATACTAGCTATTGATTTTCATATTGATGATTTGGGGTGTTGAGCTAAGGTGGCAGAGGATAGGGCAACAGAATGGTATTATTTGTTCATGGAAAAGAAAATTTGAAAAATTCCTTTTGAAAGGAAGTTTAATGAAGGAATTAAAACCTTATGAGTGTGAGTTTAATACAAATAAGAGAAGAAGCAGATCAAGAGATTTGCAATTCTCAGATGAATGGGTATGGTTCTGACATATTATTTATAGTGGTTCTTAACAATTTTATCCTTTCTTATCTCTCATGCAAGAAGAACAGCTAAAGTAGCCATGAGCTGGGAAATATTAAAAAAATACTCCTGATTTTATAGCAGATACTATAATTTGTGACTTCAATACCTCAAAACCAGAGAAGGGAAAAGAAAGTAAAATAAAGTAATGACAGATGCTTCTGTACTAGCACCCTGTGCAGGTCTCAGTCTTCATTCATTAACTCAGATTTTATTCTGGATTCTCTACTGAATTCAGAAGAATGTGTTCTTATTTGAGATGGCAGTATATAGCTTCAGAAACCTTTAGGGTTTTACCTAGTTGATCACAGATTATTTCTCCCCTCAAACAATTCCAAGAAGTGGTTAAAAGGTCATAGAAAGCAACAGAAGAATATGAGTGTGTTTCAAAAAGCTTTGCATCAGTCCCTAAAATGCAGAAATGTTGAAAGTACTTTTCAGCAATATTTCAGTCGATAAAAATGCTTATATACTTTCTGCAAGCAGTCCAGGAATTTTTGGCAATTAGTAAGAGGTGCACTGGAGACGAATCTGTAGTCTTATGAATAGAATGTTCCCTTGGAAAGAAATGATCCTGAATTCCCTACCGCCAGAGGAAACGTCCAACAGATAAATGACAACATGAAAAAGAAAGGGAAGCTTCTCTTGGTTGTTCTTGAAACATGAGAGTCATGTTATAAAGTCATCTGCTGGACTGTGTCCAGTGGTGAGTTTCTCAGATGAAGACATTTAAAATGAATACCTCTAGGATTTGGACATAGAATTGATAGGTGTTTTGGGAAGACTGCTTACCCAAGAATCGATGCATTTTAAATTCTGGAATTAAGTTTATAAGCTTTGCCTTTGTGTGTGTGTGTGTTTCTTCTTCCTTTCTTTTTTTTCTTTGTGATTTTATATTAAAAAATGAACATGAAGCAGTTGTAGTAGTAGAAATGATGATAGTTTCAGATTGGGTATAGCATAGCATGAATTTCCTATTATTCTAACTTGCCTTTTTTATTTTTTTAGGAGAAACACCTGCAGTCAGCAGATGAATATTTTCAGCATCAGTCTCCAACTCCTTCCTTTTATCTTCACTCAACTGTACTGTAGTAATGGTGCTGCAGAAAGAAAAACAAAGACCTGGGTTTACGCTACCATACTTTATAGATTCCACTGCAGTGATTTAAATTAGGACCTTGCACATCCTGGACTTGTGTAAGGTAGATGAAAACAGACATTCATCAACAGAGGGCTATTTAGCTTCTCTGGTACCAGAATTACCTTTCTCTCTTGGTCTAGGGCAGTGATAAAGAGTAATTGGTACTCGTGATGAGTTGGTCCTCTATCAAGAACTTGCCTTGCACAGCCAATAATTGGCTGTAATGCTTCAGAAATTGCCACCAGACTCCAAAACCTGTGTTATTCTTTTCAGGGAAAGAACCTTGAAAGACTTGACTGCAAAACTAATTAAAGGTATCAGAATCTCAATTTTGGTTCATACTGAGGATTTAGAGGCTGGGTCATGTCCAGAACCTAGCCACCACTTTTCAAAGAATGCATATAAAACTGGAATTATGCATTCTTTGGTGCAGATGGTGGCAAATGAGATAAACAGCCCTTTTTAAAGAGCACATGGGTGAACCAGACAATTCATATGTTTTTACAGGCTTTAATGATTGCTGGCTCAGACATTGTTATGGTAGTAAATAAGATATTTTATACTACAAGTAGAAGAAATAATTTGAACTATATATCTAAGTTCGATATGAAAAATAAATGTAAACATTTGAGGGACAATCTTAGGACAGCTAATGAAAATATTTGAAGTTGCAGCAGTGGTCAGAAATTAATTCCTGTGTAATGTAATATAATAGAAACAATTATTAAAGTTCAAGAAAATATTGAATAAAATAACTAGATTTTCAGCTTGAACATGGCTCTAGATGCTTCATCTCAGTATATATAGCAGAAACCAAAATGAATCAAAGACAAGAAACAAATTAAAGCTACAGAGAAAAATTTACATCAAAAGAAATTGAAAATTGGGGCCTATTTAAAATTATTAAGGGTACGTAATGGATGAAAAACTTAGAGGAAATAATGAATGAGCTATAAACAGTAAAGCAGATGTTCCACTACAATTTGTCCCATAATACAAGAAGGGGGAACTATCAATAAAAATTTGAAATAGCATATTGTGCACTGCTCAGCAGAAGTGACTCTGGAGAACATTCATGTAGCTTGTAAATGTAATAACTTCAAGATGCTCTTGCTATCCAAAAATTTGAAAAGATGCACAGAACTCTCACTTCTGGGATAGATATATTTAAAAAAGGAACAAATCTATGCAAGATAATATAGATCACTATATTTTAGTATGCAAATGTTTATGGACAGATCAGTTCTCGTGGGGTTTATTATACCTTGTTCTAAGTAACCTAATATTGGTCAGCTTCTAAAGAAAAATACAAAGTGAGATGAGCTGCTGGCTAGGCAGATATTAGGAATCTTTTCATCCTTTTTGTATTTCACTTTGTAATTCTGACCTTGTGAATAAAGAGCTCCATCAGTCTGATATTCAACAAAATGGTAGCTGGTATAGTAAGCCTTCCAATTTAAAGGACAGATATATTCTAGTAGCATATGCTACTAGAGACAGAGCCAGCAGTGACATCTAATCACTGTGAGAAAGCTCATTCTGACTTTGCTGCCAACAATTTAGGTTAGATAACAGACGTGCATTGACTTGATAGCAGGTGGATAAAAGGGTATCAACTGTGTTTTGTGCCTTCTGTCTGTATTACTTATAGATTAGCTGATTTAGGGGATTCAAGAGAGACTGTGTCATACGAATTTAGTTTCTGTGAGGGCTGGGTACTTGTGAAAGATGGCAGATTGGTAGTGTTCCATTTGAAATTCTTGACTTAACTACAAGACTGATAGATATGTGGAGATGGTCACATGTTTGTCGAAGCCTTATGTGTCGATGGAGGGGTAACCAAAGCGCACAGAAGATTGTCTCACATATTAATCTCTAGTTTCTTCTTATTATTATTTAGTTCTCAAACATTGCTGCTCATGAGACAAAACCAGATAATCTGTATTTGACTTATTCATTTACTGCTTGGGGAGCTCCTGAACCAACAATTGCTCAAAGTGTGAGACAAATTGCAATGAGAGAAAAAAATGGTGAGAGATATTTTCTGACATGTTCTTGTTGTCCATAGCTCTGTTTCTGTTTTGAAATGTGCTTTGAAGTAAAACTTGTTGTCACACATCCTGAAAGCACTGTTATTTATAAATCAAAATCTTTTGAGTTATTCCTCTGTAATAAAGACAGTAACAAAGGAAATATCCCAGGCTAGCATTATCAGAATGAAGACCTAAAAATGAAAATGTAGTTAATTTTATTAATTCTCTGGCCTTCTTGTTGACAAGTACAGTGAACCTAACAACATTACTGTTGGTTCATGCCATTATGACCCTTCAAAGGTGGATTGAGTCCAACAAATCTACCAGAACAACAGTTATCATATAACAAAATCTTTCATCACAGTACAATCCAGTGCAAATTTGAAGCAGTAACTTAATAACCTATTCTGTGTTTGCAATTTGTTATTGAGTTTTAAAAAAGGGTAAAATTCAGATGGCTTACAGAAATGTTCTTAAGAAGGCAAGGCTAAATGATCCTGTAAATTATATGAAGTCTTCAATAGAATCTCTGGGATGCAGATTTTTTTTTTTCTGAGTGGAGAATGGCTTAGAAATGTCAGACAAAAGGACCAAGCATGGGAATGAGGGAAGTCAGTCCAGAAAGTCCAAAGCTCACAGCTTCAGCTATGTCACTTTTACAGATGGCCTGGCAGCTTGGGGTGAACAGAAACAAAAGAGGCTCTTTAATAACCCTCTGCAGGGCCATAGCTCTGGCTGTGCCTGCTTCCCACCTGACAGTCAGGTGCCTGCAATGACTTTGTTCCTGCTTCTCTTGCCATTTAGCATTCACACTCCCATATATCCTTTTGTTCTCTCCTCACTATTGAAGAGTCTGTACCCATGCAGACAATGTGGAAAGTGAAGCAATGTTGTATGGCAACAAATGTATTATGGTATTGCTGTCTCTTAATATAAAAGGCCAAAAAAATTAGAAGACATTCACCTCTTTCAGAAATTCACACAATTCCTATTGTAACCAGAGAACAACTTCCACTTCACTTCCTTCATAGACTGGGGTGAACAATGTGCTTAATCTGGCAGAACTTCACATAAACAAGATAAGCCTCCATCACACAGTTTCTCAGCTGAAAGGATAACATGCAGAGTATGACGACGAACCAGAATTTAGCACTCCCTGGGGAAAGTACAGAATAAATTCCAAGTATTTTTTTTCCTGTGTATATTTTATTAATACCAATTTTAAAATGACAGCTGTAAAAAAAGAAATATTCTTTAGCTGTGAACCATGCAGGAGACAGCTTTCACTAGATCATAACTTTATGTTGTCATTTATAGCATTGTTAAATTACATTCTTAAGGAATTGCCTTTATTTTATAAGTTACATGAACATGGGACACTTGCTTTATGTTTGGACAGTTTCCATCTTGTCAGGTGAAATTACTATTATTCTAGTTATTGCAATACTAACTCATACATTCAATGATTTCTAGAATGCATTATTTTGAAAGAAATGAGATGATAGAGGTTTTGTTTAAGAGATATTTAAGTCATAAGTGACAGTCTTTATTCTGATTAAAAGTAGCAATAATAATTGGAGGCAAACTAATTGGTGAAAACTAGATATCCGTTCAGCACCATCAGAAAATGTATCTAAAAATATAATGCTTGAGAAAACAAAGAGCTTAAGAGACCAAAAGTTTTACATTCTGCCTTTAAATTTTTAGTAGTCAATGAAGTGCTGAAATGTTACAATGCTATTTATGTCAGTGTGTAAGTGCTAACACTTCATTTCTATTTGCCATTTCTACATATAACAAGACTGACAGATATACTTTAGGAAATCTAGCCAAATATACTGACATACCTTTTATATCTTTTTATTTAGCTAAATTTTTATTGCTTAAAATCTTAGCTATTGAAGACTAAGGATCAAATCGATGTAAGGAAAATGCACACTACAAAGTATGCCATGAGAGGAAACAACTGCATTCAATACACTTGCATGTGTGTCTGATGTTCTAAAATATCCTACTGGGGCAGTACATGGGCACCTCTATAAACCTATGGACAAATTCCAGTAGGTCTAATTGGGAACAGCGTTTCATCAATTGTCTTATCTTTAACTTTGCACAATATTTTTTCAGGGAAGACAATGCATTCCTGTGGAACTAGGTTCACATTGGTGTGACTGGGCTGTGCTCAGTGTCGTTGTGTGCAGGATGAGTTGACAGATGTGCTCTGAAATGGATGCAGCACTTGCAGCTTTCAAATATTAGTGTTACTAATAAATAGGGGACTACTTACTCTATTTATTAAACTTTCTAAAACCCAAACAGCGGCTGTAGGAAAAGAAAGATTTATCTACCAATAAAAACCCAAAGATTACATTTACCAAATCCCCATTCTTTATTGTAATGAAATTTGTCTTTCAGCTTTTAAAATGCATTTATAGAGCCAGAAATGTATTCTGGTCCACTGTCTTTGAGATGAATAACCACATTATTACTTGCCTGTCAAATCTAAGTACGGTTGTTAATAACACACAGACAGCTACTAAAAATTCAAAACATGGGAGGTTTCCTTTGGAGAAAATTGCAGTTTTAACCTCTGATTTCCCTTCTGAATCAATTACTTACTTTCATATGCACCTTGCAATACCTGATCTCCAATCAGAAGTGAAAAATGGTTGAAAGGCTTTCAAACACACCTATGGAAATACACTGCCAGAATTTTAAAATTCCACAGTCTTTAATCTATAGAATATCTGTCCTCTGCACATTATCCAGTAAGCATAGTAGAAGACTTACTCAATGGAAAATATTTAAAGGTATTTTTAAAATTTTGTGGTTTTATTTTCTATGTAATCTATATTTACACTCAAAAAAATGGATTAAACCAGGATTCTTAATCTAAACCAGGATTCTTTTCTGATGTCATATCTTAACAGTTTTACTTAATCTCTTTTCATTAAATGAATGAAAAGAAAGATAATCCATATTTATGACAGATACAAGGAAGAGCCACTTAACCTTTATATAACAATATAGGTTATTTCCCTAGTGTGAACATATGTATGCAAGCACAGATCATTCAACACATCTGGATGAAAATTCTAGATAAAAACTTCTCTACAGTTATAAGAATACCTTCTACTATTTTTTCTATTAGACAGTGTAAAAAAGTAAACCCATTTTGGACTTAAATTTCAGTCCAGTCTGATTATTTCACTAACTTCATTAAATCCTTTGTAACTTCTGAGCCATAGATCTGGAGCCTACTATCTCTGTGCTATTTTCTGGAGCCTCCTCTCCAAATTATTTTATTTTTTCATGAACGATAGATTTTTGATTCCCAGAATGTATTATAGAACTTTTATGAGACAAGTAAATGTAAGTGAACTGCCCAAGCCATAGAACACAAATAACAGAGAGTCCCTCATATGCCACCCATGACTGCAAACTTTTTTTTCCTGCAGACTTTATTTGGCCATCCTCATCAAACCAGGCTGATCATCCAGCAAGGAAGTGATCAGAAAGATCATCTTCTGACCAGATTTATTTCTGATTTTTAGGGTTTGGGAGGTCTGGTATACTGAGAAGGAAGATTAAAATTAAGCTGTATAATTATGCTCATTCGCTTATCATTTCCCTCGCCCTTCCCTATTTTATTTTAAAGTAGAAAAGTACTGTGAGGGTCTGCTCCAAGTGTATTGCAGCTACAGACTCAAGCTAAGACTCAGTGTGAATTTTGGTGTGGACAATACAGCCAAGTGTGCAATGGCAGATCTTCAGCAACCTCTCCACAGAAGGACGAAAATTGAACTCACAACTGAGATGCTGCTAATATCACTCTGTGGAGGAGACCAGGCTTGCACAAGAATCTACAAAGGGCTTCAGGGCTTGCTGAAGTGGCTAAAAAGAATTTACTTAAAAAGTAGAATTACAAGTTCTTTTTAATTTGTCAAGCCTGAGTTAAAAATATTTCACTTGTATTTTTCTCATGGCAACGCCAAAAGATTTATATAAAATAAAATTTTGCAGTAAGGCAAGAATGTTCTAAACTACCTTTCCAACCTTATTCAGAAACATGATAGTCTTAGCCCACATTCACATTCATTCAATTTAGCATCACATGTCAAATCAACCAAACAAATATCTCACATTTGAGGTGTTTCATCACTATGTTTAAAAAAAATTGTCCCAAGAGGTTCTGCTCATTATTAAAAATTTCACTGATATGGTCCTCATCTAAGGATTTGCCAGTTCTGGAAAACCTAATCCCACTGCACTGCCAACTCTCCTTTCAAGAAAATCAACAGATAATTATGCAATCTGTTCATGCAGTGCAAATAACTTGGCATTCTGGGAGCCTACCACTGTGACAGAAAATAATCCGTACTTGTGGGGATGGAACACCTTAAATGAATTCAAACTCTGTGCTCTTCCAGTGCCACCATATGAGGCAGCAGTGGCAACATACAAATGTTTTTAAAATTACAGAGTTGGCTTTGAGGTTGGATTATTATTTTTGACAGCTCTTTCCTTTCAGACATTACACTTGGTAAAGCCCAGTGTACATCTGCATGACATGCTGCTATTCAAACAAAAGCATCTGCCTTCTGTGGTATCTTATGTTTCCAAAATGACTGCTGTATGATAAGCCTACAGCTCTCTCCCCCCACCCCATCAGCTTGCCTCATTACAGTCAAATTACCCTGAAGTATATAAAGCTATTTATTTTTCCCCTAAGGCTGTTGCAGAGGAGCTTAAAAAAAAAAAAATTCTTGTGATACAATGTATGAGTTCTTAGTTGAATAGCTCTATTTTCAATTATTTAATTTCATATATATCTACATGACCTGCTGTATTCTACAAGCTCCAGAGGAATACAGGGGCAATGTCTTTGGCTGATCAAAGTTTTATGAAATGATTGACAGTTACAAGTGGACAGACAGTTACAAATACAGTAAAACAGTGCAGTTGTTTTGTCGGTTGTCTTTAGATAAATAAAATACCCCTCTGCAGATATCCAACTGTTGGAGTATATTTTCAACTACTCATATGAAACAAAGAATTTATTGTGCTTGAATGTTTGATGATATATGCTTGCATACATATGATTCATATTTCATGTGTGCACCCTCTGCTTCTTAAACATGACAGGAATAAATACATTTTAACTTGCAGGTAATAAAGTGGGAAGAAATATTAAACCATCAAGGGACATAGAAAAATTGTGGTGTAAGAGAATCTTAACTTCATGTAAGATTAATTTGAATAAATGTAATTTTCTATATCCACCTTGTCATGATGACTCATCATTCTCCCATAATTAATTTACAGTAATAAAATCAAGATAAGACTAGGTTATGAGGAACAGAAGTATATTTCCTTCTTCTAAGAAGGGCAGTTATAGAGAATCTTCTGAACATAAGCAAGATGCGCTATGCTCCCCAAAAAAAGATTACTTGAAAGTATAAAAGGGGGGAAATACAGAAGAGGATTAGGCATTGTCCTTTGGAGTATAAAAATATTCTCCATAAATTTTTCAGCAGCAAATATATGGCAATACAAATGGTATGCTGTAAGTACAGTGGAAAAGAATGCGAATAACCTTGAGTCAGCCTTGTAAAACGCTGCCAAAGGCCTATCAACACCTTCTTATTAGAGCTGTAACAATAACTCTCAGGAGACTTAAGCCCCTCTAAATTTGTGAGCTCACTGAAATCACCAATAAGATCCCCACTGATGAGGGACCATGAAACTGTACCACTGGGCAGCTCATTCATCAGACACTTTCAAAGTGCTCAAGGCAGAAAAGCTGAACGAGCTGAAGAAAACAGATGCTATACAAAAGATTGCTGTATTAAAGCATCCTAAAATCAAAATGGGATTCCTTTTGGCAGGGGATCACAGAGAGGTACAGAAAATAACAGACAACTGGGGGTGAGGAGGTGAATAGATGATTTGGCTAAGCCCAGCATAAATTTGTTGTCTTTTGTTCTTGATGTAAATGTACTGTATTGGACAGATAGTAGAGAAAACTCCAGAAAATAAATTTCATCTTACTACTTAGGAAGAGCTATGCTCTAGCTAATGTTGATTATGTCCAGAATCAGTCTGTGTATTAAAAATAAAAAAATAAATAAATAAATTGCAGGGGAAAAAACCCAAACCAAAACAACAATAACAACAGCAACAAAAATCTAATGAAAAATACTTTCCAATTTCATTATAACCCGGCTAATATTTTTTTATTAAAACATCGATTTTTGGCTTTTTTTTAATATCTAGACCAAAATTATTTATGGCTGAAATATATTTTTTGTGACTTCTCTAATCAAGGGAAATAAATACAAAATTCTAAGGCTCAGTTTGTACCATCCTAGAAAAAAAACCAAATAAAACAGCTGAATCAAACCCTTTACATGCTCATTTCTTCCCATTAGCTGTAAAGATCTCGACAGTGACCAATTTAGATGTAGTTGCCTGCATGATGGATGTCTAAAGGTAGGCAAGGGATCATCTCATCTGGCATAAAAATTCCTTTTCCCCTTCATCAGAACAAACACTGCAAAGTCAGAATTTACATCTCCTCTGGAAAAAAAGTTGTGCAGCAACCTAAGAAATCCTTGCTCTCTGATTTTTCTTATGCACATTTAGAATGAGGGGGATTAATGTTTTCAATAAATTGGCATTTTAAACAGAACATTTTTATTCACAATACCACTGTTACTAATGCTTCTTAAATCTTCCACTATCACTATAATTAAGCCCACCAAGCTCAACATGGTCTGAATTAGAAGAGTAACTCTAATCCTCTGCTGTGGATTGATCAACAGGGGAGGTATCTTCTCTCGGGTCCCTCTGGGCAAAATTTACCTTCAGAACTTGCTTTGTGTGATGAATGCTTTTAGAAGTGGCGTCAAACCACTACACAACTGTTTAGAAAAAAAATCAGGTTACTTCAGATCTAGGTAGGTTTCCTGACATCTCTCCACCTAACTACCCTTCCTATTTCTTATGGTTCAATGAGAAATCTGGGCATATCTTTCACAAAGGAGATGGAAAGACAAACCCTCCATCTGTCTGTGTGTTGTTGCTATGCCTGGAATTTTTTGTCTATTCATAACCAAGTCTGGAAAACTTTCTCAAATACTAGAAGTTCATTTTATATGAATGAGTTCCTGGTTATAGTGATGACTCTAATTAGCATTTCCTTGAAGGAAGAAGCTTTGTAATCCAGTAATTTGCTTGTTTCAGGAGGGAACAGCCATCTGGCCACTAAGCACACATGCATGTTTGGACAGTCAGCACATGTGCAGCTGTAAATCTTCTGCAGCATATGCTGCTGCTTGTCCAGCCAAATATGTGGAAGACACAAGAAGAGAGAAGGTAGCAAGGGGTATGTGGAAAAGTCCTGCAAGAACTGCCAAGAAGTTTAAAGAAGGGTGAAAACAAGTCTTCATAATTTTTGTTGCTGATGAAAAGAGCCAAATTAGCTTTTATATATGTACTCGTCATAGTTCCACAACTGAAGCTTTAACCCTTTTCAGGAATGTCACAGGTCTTCCATACTCTGCTTATTTTTCATATCTCTTCCATTTCTGCTCTTCTGAAGAAAACGGTGTCTGCTAAGATTTGTGAGTAGGGATTTAGAAGCTTACTTGTGACAAAAAGGAGGAAGTATATATTAGCATTATCATGAAAACATTATAGAGAATCATGTGCAGAATCCAGCTGACACCACATTTCCTCATAGAGGGCAGTGCACTTGGATAGTCTAAATGCTTAAAATGCATGAAGTGAATATATGAAATATTTGAAAACAGATTATATTTTATCGCCAGGCACATGGTGAAGGTTGCTTCAGAGAGTTGCTTAAAAAATAATAAGTTTGAAGACCAATGTCTTTCATCTTTTTATATAAACTGTTTCAGACAAAACTGATATTCAGAGGGTGGAAGTGAAGACTTTCTGCATTGCTAAGAAATGAGCCACAATCCTGGATATTCAATAGGAGGGCCAGGTTGTCAGGCTAATAGAGAAGCACCAGACTGTTCATGCAGCCAGTTAGCCTTCATGTAAGCTGCTTAACTACCTTCTCTGCTATGCTGTACATTGGAGATTAATGGGAGGCACAAGAAACTAAAAGGGAAGATTTAACAATGAGCTGAAATACTGAATGAAATACCCCATAAACAAAATTATATTCCCTAAATCTTAAAATTCCTGGAAGGCCTATACCAATTCCAGGGAGAAAAGGAATCAGAGTAAGCAGCCAAGAAAGTAGTTGCATTATTTCATAAACAATTTCTCAATCAATAGAAATATTTGTATGTGTTAAGTTACAAAGGAAAACATTTTTTCAGTTGAAGAAAACTATGCAGAGATTAAAAAACACTTTCCTTGAAGAAAAGCAATCTTATATTTCTGCAAGACAAAAAGTGTGGTCCTGAAAATTTTAGTAACCTAACTGAAATAATTCAAACCTATGCCATGCCAAAAAACTTAGTTTGGCTAAGAACCCATGTCCTTTTAGATAGAGTCCAAAATCTTAGTTCTAAGCTTCTGCCTGTCTCTGCAATCACCTGAAAAGCTGGAGCCAGATATGTGAAAATTTTTAAAAGACTAACTCCACCTGCTTTGTCAAATCTTTCTTGGACCTGAACTAAACTTCCACAAGTGAAGTTACTGAGCATTTATTTGTCTACATGTGGAATTATCCTCTTCTAGGCACTGATTCACACTTAGGTTTCTTTTTAATTCATAGGTCTTCTCCTCACTGATCTTGCCTGGAAATCATTGTCTTGTTGGTGTGCTATCCTTACACCAAGAGCAACATAGTAAAAGGAGAGGAAAACTTCTTCTACTTTTTGATGTGTTGGTAATTAGCATATTCAATTAGGAAAAGGGTAATCAAATGCTTCCTTTGAGCAGCTTTTAACTGAAAAATCTAATTCTTTAGATCATTGTTATTTGGCTTTATCATTCCAGTGGACATCATTCTATTTTATATGTAAAATAATTATATGTTTCAGAATTCCCTGAGATACGGTATTTAGAAAGCTCAATGAAGAGGGGACGTAATGTTTTTTTCCAGTCAGTAGAAAGCATTGGACATGGTCTTATTTAATCCTGGATGTTACAACCCTTGAAAGAAGACAATGAGAGCAACTGGAGCAAAGAGGACAAGACTAGTCCTGACAAAGTGTCCTAGGATATTGGAGTAGGATATCCTAGGATATCTGCAGCATCCACAGAGCACACTGCATCACTGTCTAGAGGAAGCAGGTGGAGACAGCAATCCTGAGGAGATCCTGCACGCAGAAGCATGATGAAGTGAAGAGGAATCTTGTGTTGAATGAAGTTTGTCGTTCAGCAGTAAGAATTACAAACACTTCAAGAGTGTCAGACACTGGATTGCACTCAAGTGCTTGACACCCTTGCTGCTGGCCCTCTGCTTCACTGGAGAACAGAGTCATGAGACTACTTATTAGGTTAAAGCTTGGGTAAATATTTGTGTAAAGGGTGGATTGTTAAGAAATGAAATGTAAACTGTTCTATATACAAAACCATTCTTTATCTGCTTTTTTTTTTTTTTTAATTTTTTTTTTTATTTTCCAGTGTGGGATAGGTTTCCCTGAAGATTTCTGAGAATAACCATGACTTGTGAAATTTTTGATGAAACCTTATCAATACTGGGCTACACTTCTCAAGTACATTATTTCCTACACAAGAGAAATAGTATGTGAAACAACATTGAAGGTTTCATGTTAGTATGAATTATTTGCAAGATGAAAGGCTATGAATAAGACACCCTGAAGGAATTCTCTCATTTTCCCCATAGAGAAGCATTGCGGAGAAGCATATGTCAAATGATGTCACCCTTCCAAATGCACAGACAACATATCCTACGCTTGTTTGTCTCTAGAGTGTGCTATCAAGAGGAATAAGCTTAGTTACTCCTCACTAATACTACAAATATTTTTTCTAAATCCAACATCATGTGCAAGCTGAGTCTGACAGACATATTTTAAAAATATTAAGAAATAAAAAAAAAAAAAGAAAAAAGAAAAAGGAATTTTTCTTTGAACTTCCTTATACTCCAGTTTAGGGTTTCTTTCACTGATTGTGTCCCTGACTGCTGAGACTTGTGTGACCATGTTCCCTGTGTATCACAGGAATGGATCACTTTATGTGGATTTCTGGCAAAATCAATGGTGAGCACATGAATGTAAGTTATAGGATTGGGGTTTTGTTTATGTTTATTAAATCAGAATATTTTACTAACCAATATGTTGATTATGTAATATAATTTTACTGGTCAATAATAAGATCTGTACCTCACTGTACCTCACTGAGTAATTTTTACTGAATTTAAATGGGAGAACATTTCTATGATATAGCATAGATTCAACAATAATTGCAGTTTTATCTTTGGAAAAATATTATTTGTGAGTATTTTAAATTCAGTGAAACTACAATGATCATGGAAGCTATTTCAACCACCTGTAAGACATCAGAGGTTTTAAATACTGGCAAATATTTTTTAAAATTTTCTGACAAAAATTCTAATTTTTTAAAAAATTAAATAACCTTATTGATGAATCTGAAACTGATTAGAATGATTGATTTGACTTATTAATTTTAACACTTCATACACAAAGTGGGAAAACAAATACATTTTTTCCAGCTGCTGTGGTATAGTTTTTGTAATAAATATCTCTGATTTTATAATAGAATTTATTTATGTTAATTATAGCAAAGGAATAAGTGCTCCAATGACATAGTCAATGTTGCAGAGCTGTCAAATCAAAATAGTTGATTAACTGAATTGATCTTTTGTTTGATATTTTGAATTGTTAGTTTGGCTCACAGAAACTGTGCGGCTTCCCCGTTTCAGGAAGGGAAACAGCACTTTTGGCCCCAGTACGGTGGGACTGAGTGCACCCTCAGCAGATTTGCAGTGACACTGAGCTCTGTGGCACAGCTGACACTGGAGGGCAGGGATGCTACCCACAGAGACCTGGACAGGATGGAGAGGTGGGCTCATGCAAACCTCCTGAAGTTCAAAAAGGGCAAGTGTAAGGTCCTACACCTGGGTTGGGGCAATCCCAAGCACAACGACAGCTTGGATAGAGGGAGAATGGATTGGGAGCAGCTCTCAGGAGGAGGACTTGGGGGTGTTGGTTCATGAGAAACTCAACATAACCTAGCAATGTGTGCTCACAGTCCAGAAAGTCAACTTCACCCTGTGCTGCATCAGGAGAAATGTGGGCAGCAGGATGAGGGAAGTGATTCTCCGTCTCAGCTCTGCTCTTGTGAGACCCCACATGGAATGCTGCATCCAGCTCTGGAGCCCTCAACATAAAAAAGACATGGATATGTTAAACTGGATTCAGAGGAGGCTGCCAAGATGATGGGAGGAATGGAGAGCCTCTCCTATGAAGACAGGCTGAGACTGCCAGAGTTGTTCAGCTTGGAGAAGAGAGGGTTCTAGGAAGAACTTATAATGTCTTCCAGGACCTAAAGTGGTCTTGGAAGATGATAAGGCTGGATAGGATTTTTTACAAGGGCATGTAGTGACAAGACCAGGGACACTAGATTTAAACTAAGAGAGGGTAGATTTAGATTAAATATTAGAAATTCACTTTGAAGGTGGTGAGGCACTGGAAGTGTTCAAGGCCATGTTGGATGGGGCTTTGAGCAACCCGGTCTAGTGGAAATTGTCCCTTCCCATGACAGAGGTGTTGGAACTAGATAACATTTCAGGACCATTTCAACCCAAACTCTTGGGTTAATGTTCTATGAACATTATTAACCTTTCAGTCTGGGTATCAGTTTCCAGCTGAGTGCTACTGATGAATTATGAGCAGTGGAGAGCAGGACAGACACCTCACAGGCATCAGAAATCAATGCTGAAGGCATGTGCATGAGGAAACCTCAGCCTGTCCTCTCCTCTCCTGATGGCTCTGTCAGAGCAAACAGCTCAGGAGTCAGCTCTGGCCTTAGTCACTGCTCACATGGCAGCTGCTCAGACCCTTTGTTCCTCTCTTATCTGTCTCATTTTCCTCATATTTATGAAATGTCGGTTTCAAGTGACACAATCCATTGATGTATCCTCAGTCTCTACGTTACTGAAAAGTCCTTATGGCTCATGCCTTGATGTAGTGCCTTGATGGTGTGTCAGTAGCAAGCTCCTTGATTTTATGGGCTTTGATTTTTTTATCTAAATCCAATATCTGTTTCTGAGGCCTTTTTCTCATTTGAGATCTAAATATTTTATATTATTAAAGTAAGTTAAATAATATAAATAATTTTGAAAAAAATATTTTTGCTGAAGTAATTTTGACAAATTTATTATAAAATATTTTATTTATGTTTTCTTTTTCCTAATAATTTTTTTTTTCTAAAAATTATGCATATTTCAAGGAAATAAGATAAATATCAAAATCAGTGGTCTACTTAACACAGTCTTCTCAGGTTCCCTGAAATAATACTGAAAGAAATGCTGAAGAATCATGGAATGTATACAAAAAAGGGAACCAATAATATACTAAGTACACTGTGACTTAGGCACTGAAAACAGGCCAGCTGTTTTCAAAGCTGGTTTGCAGAACATGTACAGTAAGTAGGTTTCCACTGGGGGTTTTCAGCATTCAGTGCCTGTTTCTATCTTTGGTGTCTCTGAGGCATACAATAGCGCAGCTGCAACATTCTCAGGTATGGGGGGAACCCTCTGGCTGTACCTTCTGAGTTTCAAGTCAGTAAATATTTTAAATCAGCTATTATTGGTTTCTTAAACCTTGCTGATCGTGTGTTTCTTCACTATGGGACCTCAGAATAAATGTCAGGAATAATTAGCCGACATTTGGTGAAAATCCCCAAAGAAAGAAATGTTATTCTGTAAATCTCTCAGCATGAATTTTAGAAGTATTTCATTGTATTGCCCTTTTATTGCACACAACTGAGACTGACACTATTCACCCTTCAGCTGAGGTACCTGGGTTCCTTTCCTTTCCTTTCCTTTCCTTTCCTTTCCTTTCCTTTCCTTTCCTTTCCTTTCCTTTCCTTTCCTTTCCTTTCCTTTCCTTTCCTTTCCTTTCCTTTCCTTTCCTTTCCTTTCCTTTCCTTTCCTTTCCTTTCCTTTCCTTTCCNCCCTTCCCTTCCCTTTTTTTCCTTTTTTTCCTTTTTCCTTTTTCCTTTTTCCTTTTTCCTTTTTTTCTTTTCCCTTTTTCCTTTTTTCCTTTTCATTTTCCCTTATTCCTTTCCTTTTCTTCCTTTTTCTTTTTTCCTTTTCTCCTCTGCCTCACAGAATATATATTTTATTGGTATTTTTCATTTATTTTATTCTGATGATGGACCAGTCTCTTTTTTCCCAGAAAAGTCATTGCAGATGGGCATCGCTCTCAAAGGAAGACAGACTGAACTGGATCATTTGGTCAGTCTTTGTAGCTGACTTGTATTTTGTGTGAAAACAAATATTTTGCCTTCAGCACAAGTGCACCTAAACAAAAATACCCTCTATGGTTGTTTCTTCAGTGATTCAAAGTGAGGAATGAAAAAAGCAGAGTTACTAAATTTCTATCAAACAAATCCCATGGCTGTATAGATTTCACCTCAGTGCCGAGCATGACACTAATCTGAATCCTTGACCAACAGGGCAGCCAAAAATCACAGAGCAGATGCAAGACCAAGGGTCAGATCTACCAGTAGGGAGCCAAAACTAAAATATCCCATAACACTTCCTCAGCAGAACCCAGCCCCTGAGTGACACTGATCTGGAAAAAAGGTGTTTCTTTTGTTTGGGTTTAATATTTTTCCACTGTGTAGAAAAAATTAAACACAGCTTGAAGAAGTGATTAAAAATCCTAAGGTAAGTGGCCTGAACATCAAGCTTATGGTTTTGTAGTCATCCAGAGCTCATCCTTATTGTTTTGGATGAACTCAAGAACTGTTTAAGTGCCAAACCTCTCTGCTTGGTGCTGGGCAAGCCTGGGAACTCAGACCTGCAGCAAAAGTCAAGATGTGTAAAAATTACTCTCCAGACTGGTATTTCAGCTGATTCTGAATACAGAAAGCTGAGGCTTGTTTTGGTAAAGAAACAAGGAACAAGCAAATATACTACCACATGAAAGGGAGACCGCTGGAAGGTTTATAAATCATATTTTGACATCCTTAGTTTCTTTAACAAACACCTGACGTGTAAAACTTTATTCTGAAATTTACTTTGCATTTATTGGTGCATCTCTCAGTTTTTTGAAAAAAATGTTTAGATCATCATATTCATTTTTACATTTGATATTTGATATCAAATCAATATTGATATTTGCTTTTGATCCACCTCATAAATCCCTTTGTTATTTACTCAGTCCCATCTCATTCTGTATGAACTTAAACATACGAGGTTTAACATATGCTTTGTACTTATCAGGCCTTTGCATAAAAACAAATTCCACTGGCAGCCAAAGTAAAAATGCAACTTATGCAAAAATTCCACTCTCAGCACACAGAAATAAAAAAAGAAAGGTATGACAGCCATTAAGAAATAAAAACACTAAAAATGGCATTAAAAATCATACTGAAAGATAATGATCTGGTTTGAGAGGAAAAAGAAAATTTCTGTGACATTATGAGCTCTAAATAATTCATTTAATTAAATGTTAATGTTTTTCTTAAACGAATGAAAATTTAGTTTTTGGGGAGATGCAGGTATAAAACAAATATATGAGTCCATAGACACTTTGGATAGCTCCAAAATCTGACATTATTTTATTCAAAACACTTCTGAAATATTAACATCCCTTGGAAATGTGTGATTCTGCAATGAGTTGCAAATGTTTGCTGTAGAGACACGGGTTATAAAATAACCATCATGGATAGGGCAGCCAATAAACTCATTCCCAGATCTGTTTCAGGCATTAATGTTCAGTCAAAAGCAAACCCTTTATTATCTGGTTATGTACTCAAGTTAGGATGTTAATTACAATTTACTTTTCTTCCAAGAGTGCATTTCTCTCTCTCTTTCTGACATATTTCATATTTTCTGTATCAGTGACCGTAGGTATTCTCAAATGGGTTATTCATTTGTTCATTCCTCAAACAGTGACTATTCTAATAAGCCATTAACAGGTAGCTGATCTATTCAGTATCTGCAAACACACATAAAACCGTGCCCTGTGGAACTGCAGAAGGGAACTCAGCATGGGTGAATACCAAGGTCTGTATTGCCTGAGAAGAGATGCAAATTTTACCTTTGCATTTGTTTTGACATCTCTTAGAAAGCTGAAGAGACCAACATTTATGGGGGTGGGAGGAATGGAGAAGAATATCTGCAGCAAATGTCTGCTAGCTCTGTGACAGGTAAGTTTTACCACTGGGATGCAAATGTTTTACCACTTACCTCTTTCAGGAGGCTACTTTTACATTATGGTCCCTTTTCTTTCCTATTTCCCCTTTCCCCTGTCCCCTTCCCCTTCCCCTTCTCCTTCCCTTTCCCCTTCCTCTTTCCCCTTCCCTTCCCTTCCCTTTTTTTCTTTTTCCTTTTCTTTTCTTTTCCTTTTTCCTTTCTTTTTTCTCTTCCTAATGTCCGTTCTCTTCCTTAATGTCCTCTTCCTGTGCCTGCAATTGCAAGCTCAGAGTATTTATCACAATTCAGAAATTCCCCATGAAAATATTAAAAAAACCCAGAACCAGTAGGAGGGTGCAGATGGCCAAAAGAGATGTTTGGGATTTTTTTCTAGTCTGCAGTGAGAAATCTAGAATACAGGTCAGCTGTGAGAAAAAAAGGGTGGATAGTGCTCTCCTGGGTCACCGTGGTCAGACATCACCAAAATGAGAACCACATCTAATGCGCAGATTTGGTGTAGGCTATGTGGCAAATTTAATGGTGTCAGTAGCACACTAAACAGGAACAATTGCTGCTTGACTGGGAACTGGCACTGTTTTTTGCAGGGAGGCTCCTGCCCTGCACTCACTTCTGGCTCGAGGCTGGGTTATTTCTTGCTTCTGGTGCACTCTGTGGTTTCCTCAACCCTTCAGTGCTTTAAAGGAACACAACCAGTACACAGCCTCAAATGTGAGCATGTCCAAAGCCAGCCTAGGGAAGAGCTCATATCTGGACAAAATATGTGAATTAATTTATTGATTTTGATTGTTTTGTTTTGTTTTGTTTTGTTTTGTTGTAGGGGGGGGTGATAAAATATGGCACTCATTCCTCCCACTTTTCATGCCGTGTACATCAGCAGGGTATGGGCTATATATGCACTGTTATGTGAATACCTTCCAGTATACACACTTCTTCCTTCCAAAAAAAAAATCAAAGAAGCAAAAGCCACACCCACCATCCATGTTACAGAGATGAACTGAGTTATTACAAAAAATTACTGATTTAAGAATCTAATTCAAATTCTTTGTTTTGATCCTTCTGGTGTGTGGAAATTTTCCTTCCAGATGATGAGGCAAAAGTCTTAACTCTCAATCTGTCCCAAGCACAAACACTCCTAAATGATTTGCCAGTACCTGTTCAAGCTTTATACATATTTGATGCTATTTATTTATTAGTAAATATGAACATGATTACCTGATAATATTCTACTTCAGCCACACAGAGCAATGCAATTACATTGTTTCTTCTTCTGTTTCTTCTACTCACTGACCTACTTTAGGATTTTTTAGAAAAAATGGAATATGATGAATTCCCTTTATAGCTGGGACTTCAAAGTCTTTCATATTTGTAGGAAGAAAATGTAAACTATTAATGAAAAAAAAAAACCAAACACACATTCCCAATATTTTGTATTTATACAAATGAGAAAAAAAATGAAGTGCCAAAAGATAAAGTATTTCAACAAATACCATTCCTAGCAAAAATAAAATAAAATCATCTTATTTCTAAATGGCGGAAAGAAAGAAAAAAGCCAAATACTGAAGTACCTTGAAAATATAGCATAGCTGAATTTAAAAGGTTTTTTTTTTTTCTCTTAGATTGTCCTACAGAATGGTCACCTAAGTTTCAGTTTCTTCCCTGTGATACTTCAAATAATAAATATCATAGGCAAATAAAAAGTATATGATGAGAACAGGCACAACCTGAAAGTACTCATTTTCCACAATGTAATTACAAAAATGCTCAAGCAAGTAACCTGGCTAGAACAGTTATGTGCCATGCCAGGGACCATGCTAAGCAAGCAAATCCATAATTGAAATCCTGTGAAAAATCTAGTCATGACAGCCTCAGCATACCTACCCTCTTGTAATTTGTCATGAGCAGTTCCTGGTTGCTCTGGTATTTCTTGCAGAAAGCCGTCTGACAGCTGTAGGTGTTATGCCTTCTGCCTGTAAAGCAGGAGATTATGGTGGAAAATTTAATAAAATGACAGCAGAGAAATAAAGCAAGTTGAAAGGCTCTAACTGGCTAATCCTCCCAATCAGATGGTGGAAAATTAGAAGGGAGGAAAGTCCCAGAAATTTAAAGATGTTATGAAGTGTTCCTAAATAGGTTCTAAGTAAGGGTTCTAACATCTGTAATGAAGGTGGACATTTACAAAATGCATACTGGTACAAAGAAAGGAAAAAATGGGTAATATGTCCCAGCCACATTTCTGGTGTTTTGGATCCTGAAGTACTAGGATCCCATAAGATACTTTCTTTCCTCGCTCCTCAGCTGTGATCCTACTGTACCTAATTGTTTCAAAATACATGTCCACTTTTTGAAATAGGAAATTTTAGAGTTATATCAATTTGCCTCTCTTTTCCAGATGGTCATAAATTCTGTAAGATCTATATTTTCACTTAGTCTCACAGAGAAATCCTGGATTTCTTCCCCACACAAGAGCAGATTGGCTCCATATCATGGTCACACATCCAACCTACCAGTACACCCTACAAATTCACAGCAAACCTCATGATTTTTGTTTGTTGAGCTTACTTTGCCATGTCCAGATTAATTAAATAACAAATCGAAAAGGTACTGTCCTAGAGTGACTTTATGATGTTTGTATCCCCAATAGTCTGTTCTGTATATTGTGTTCTGTACCCTTATGACTGATTCTGAGAGCAAAACAGGGAAAGAAGAAGCGCGCAGTTTCTTTTGAAAAACTATTTTACTCCTCTGCATTCCTCTCCTGGGTGGTGTGTTCAGCTGAGGCTCGGACGGACTGCTGAGGGACAGAGATCTCCTGTGCTTTTTAGTTAGTTTTAGCTAGGGCAGAGAAGTTCCCTGGACTGTTTTTTCTTCTTCTTTTTCTTGGGACTGTTTAAACCTGCTCTGGACTGAAAACCCAGAGGAGAACCGAGAGATCACACCTGTACCCCCCGGGGCCCAGGACGGCATTTTTCTCCAGCACTGGAGGAATTGATAAGAGACTGAGAGAGACGAGCTGCACCCACAGCAATGACTTTTCTCAGTTTGCCATCTCACTTCAATGAAAGGTTTTATTGTTTCATATTATTCATTCTGTGTGCTTGTGAGCACTTTCTTTGTTAAATAAATAGCTTTTTCCACTTTTCTCCAAGGAAGTTCTTTTTCCGGACCGGTTGTTGGGGAAGGGCCATTTGGATTTGCTTTTCCAGAGGAGCCCATTTGGAGGTTTCCTCCCAAATTTGGCCTAAACCAGGACAGGTACAATGTATCATGGTGTGTTTAAATCCATCAGAGCTATCTTTTCACTCTTTTTTTTTTTTCAGAAAGGTGCTTCTATGGTCCCATGGACTCCTCTGTAAGAAGTATGCCTTTTGTGTGAGGGCAGAGATGGGACAAGATAGGGTCAACACTTCCAACACATCCTTTTGAGAGGTCTTGTAATTTTTAGCTTCCCTTAGCAGCCAGGCAAAATCTGGAGTAAACCTTAGTTGTAAATTAGTACCAGAAACGTTCCAGTTAGAGTCTGAAGAAGGGCTGAAGAAGTGGGGGTGGTGGTGCGGTGGTGAAATGTGTGTGTGTGTGTGCATCCCCAGACTGTGGAGTGTTGGTGTGAAGCTCCTGTAGGGAGCAGGGAACAGAGCCAGGTCTCATGAGGAGTTACAGGTATAATTTTATTTAAAATGGAGTCTCGTGGAGTGCTCCTGTTACTCAAGCTTCCTTAGTATCACTTCTTAGTTGAGCAACTGCAGCCACCAGTGTGGCAATGTGGTGCTCAGAATGGGAATTTCAAAAAAGCCTAAGGGAATTAGAGGCTTTTGAACTAAGTTATCCCCCCTACGCTCTCCTGAAAACCTTTAAAAAGGTTTAATCTTTTGTTTTGCGTCTTTCTTTAATGATGTCTATAATCTTTTTCCCCTCACTTGCAGGAATCAAAGATATTCCTTCCCTCTAGTCCAGAAAATTGACAACATTTAATCACTGGTAAAATATAAATTTTCCTTAAACTCATCACTTGGGAGCACCTACTCATCCAGAGCACAATATATACTCAAGTGACAGCTATGATCTAGTTTCATTTGCATTGGGGAAATACTGAATTGCGTGGAAACATTGAATGTGAAGGCTTATCAGGTACTTAGCTTGGCATCATTTTTGTGCTCTGCCAGAACTGATGTGCGCTGTTTATGTCTTACAACTATATTATTATGGTTATTGAGCAAAACAGCTGCAGAATGAATGTTCATTTATTTTCAGTTGGTTTCCACAAATCAGGGGATGCTAAATTACACTGTCTGCAGTTTTGATCATAGTGCAAAATGTAGCATAATTTTAAGTTCATAATTTTATTTCTTTTAATTAAATTTTGCCTTTATAGAAAAACAGTCCAAAGATTAAAACTGATACAGAATAGCATATTATTCACTGAAGAGGTGTCACCTTATGCTAGTGATCTAAATGAAATTTTCAAGGACAAGACTAAATCTGTTAGACTAAGCATCTGGTTCTACAGGCATTTGCTGCAGAAGCCAGGAGACTGGAGGAGGGGCTTGTGAATCATGCTCTGAAACATTTTTATCCAAGTGTTTTGTGGAGGTACAAAAAAGAGGGCCTTTAGAGATTCCCCCACTTTGCAGCCACTATCAGAACCAGTTCAGTTTGTCTCCTGGTGGCTTGAGGCTGTTCATCTGGAAGTTTTCTTTGGAGTGTGATCAAAAGGAGTAATCATGCATCAGCCTCCCCAGTGCCTGCTTAGAGGCACCACAGACACTGTGGGAGCAGCAAGCTCTGCTCTCTTAATTTCATTGACCTCACTGAGCCCTAAGGCTTCCCTCTACTGACATCCAATCCAGCACTGCCATATTTGTGTCACATCCAGCCTGTAGGTAACAGCCCCATGTGACTTAATAATGCATATTTCCAGAGAGGAGGAATTAAGAAAGCCTTAAATTAATAAACCAGAAAGTTTCCCATGGCTTTGTGCCTTTTGGTTGCATTCCTTGGTGCTAGATGAGGCATAAAATGAGTGAGCAGTGCTGCTCTGAAAGGTAGGATCCCCAAAGGAGATATCAGAAGGGTGGATTCTCCAGTCACCAGCAGGGACATATCACTAAAAAAATCCTTCTTCTGTTGCTTGAGCCTTGATTTTAGGTAGTCAGGAGGGGTGAGACCTTTACTCTCATAAATTAACCCAACAGGTAGAAAAGTTACTAGTGGGTAATGGGAAAATGGACAAATTGGCACATACAAATCACACACAGAGCATAATGCTGGAAGACCTATTTCTAAAGAATACACATTAAAAAGAAAAAGGGGGGGGGGAAGGGGATTTGAATGAAAATTTTGTTTGTGGGTGGGGAAACAAATTTCTTATTGATTCTTCCCTCCCCTCCATCTATCACCGCCTCATTATCTTCTACAACTACTTCGCCATTTCTGAAGGTCAGGCTAAATCTCAACATATGCTTTTAATTTCAGGTCTTAACGTAGCATTTCCCAAACTAGGAAACCTGGAAGCAAGCCTGGAAGTGCAAATAGGAGTGGAGTCATGAATGGGAAAGTGTGGCAACTGTGGTATAAGGCTTACTTATTCCACCCAACCAGACTTTCAGCAAGATGTGTTCGGTTTACAACTGAATTAAGCAGCTCCTTGCATTGATGGCCTTCAGAAAGGCACCTTGTAGAGCTGTGATGCCTATAATGCTCTCCAAGTTGCAGCCCTCATTATAAAACTCAATTATTTTAATCAATATTTAGCTTTTCCTGTGCAATAGATCTTTAAACTTTAATCTTGGCAGAAATTCTGCTATAAGAACAAATAACCCTACTCCCTTCCCCATCTCTGCCGTGGGCACTGGCTGTTTCACAAAATGGCCTCATGTATGGAGGCAAGTGCAAGGCTGTCACCGAGTGATCTGATGAAAAGATGGAACCCTGCTGCTGGTGATGTTGAAATTATCTCATAACTGTTGGCTGAAATCCTGTCCTTGCAGGCAATGGCAAAAATTCCCTGGCAGACTGTGTGGGAGACCGGGATTTCCCTCTTGTCATAGGCTGTGGAGGGTAAATTTCTCAGTGTGGGAGTGTTTGTGGTTAGTGTTGCTGCAGTTGTATTGTGAGTGGTTCTAAGAAATGCCCCGTCCCAAATTTCAATGTAGTGATAATAGTACTCACTGGTTGTAACTCAGTCTTCTCAGTAGTGGTTGTATGATTTGGGATATCAAAGCAGAAAACAGCAGGGATTTTTGTGGTGAAAAGGAAGGATAAAAAAGCATATGAACCATGGGCTGTTTCCAGGGAGTCCTTAGTATGTAAACTTCATATTTTTTATTTATTTATTTGTGGGTTTTTTTTTTTTTTTTTTTTTTTTTATTTTTTTTTCTCCCTTTTATCTACACTTG
>WBMY01011340.1:53901-91867 GCA_013397315.1 Donacobius atricapilla
TTTTTTTTTTTTTTTTGGCAAATATCTTCCTCATCTTGTTGGTGAATGTTTTGGGGAGAAGTAAGATCCAATCAGTCTGACATTTAAAACCAAATGTCTCAAGGTAAGAATAAGAACAGCTGTCAGTAGGAATTAGCAGGAGCCAGCACTTGAGAAGAGGTTGGTATTTGACAGCGTTCATGAATACATTTCACACTGAAGATGTTACCTTCCAAACTTTAGGTTTCCCTTTTCTTTTTAAGCAATGTTTGGCCTTACTCACCCTTTTAATGTTATGAAGTGGTACAATATTTTATACATGACAAACGTGAGGGAAGAACCCTATTATCATTCTCCCATGTACGTGTTGTAACATGAATTAATGCAAAGATGGAAATATTCATCCATTTCATGAGGACAGCTGAAACATTTGCTGCCAAAATTCCTTGCCTGTCATTTATTACTGACATTGAGAACATTTTTATGCACTTGTGAAAAAGCTTTCCAAAAAACATTGGAGTTTATGAATTTCTTGCAAATTTGCAGGTGATAAAGTTGAATTTTCAACACCTTGCAGGGCTTAAATTTCTCTGTGGCTTTAGAAGTAACCTGCACATTTAAATTGCCTTACATGGCAATTCAGATTTGCTCATAATGTGCTACATGCTCAGTGACGTTTTCCTTGTGCTGTTATTCCAGTTTGCAGTTAGGTCAGCGCATACTTATGTCTCCTGCAGAGCAACTCAGCTCAGGAGGAGGAAATCCTTTGAAATTCATCAAAGTTTCCAAATTCCTTTTGTAAGAAGAATAAATATTTTGTGGATCTCTAATGCAGCCTACTGCTAAAATACAGGGAATACTTGTCAGACCACAGTATAATTACCATTTCATGGTGGTAATTAAGTCTGCAGTGTACTAAACTATTTTGACAGATTTTCTCTGACTCAAGGGTAAACTGAGAGTCTTCTTCATTTTCTCAAGGTTGCTTAGTAGCCTATAGAATTTTAAATTGTATTAGGGATATAGATATTTTAGAAAACCGGAATACTTTTTTAATTAAACTGTAATTTTGTTAAATCCCTTTATTTCTAGAACATTTTTTAGACATAAAAAAAATATAAAGAAGCCATGTAAAACATCAGTGAATTATGCAGAGGTCAATTTATATATCAGAGGGTAAAATAAAACAGAATGTTGTCCTTGAAGGAGAACTTCAGGACAAAAATCAGGAATTTTCCGCCTGCAAAGAAGAAACTTAACAGAACTGAAGCTTTCCAAAGGAACATGTCAAATTTGACATAGCTGTCACATGGAAGGTCTGGTAGAAGTCAGAGAGGAAACTGGGAGCCAGAGAGAGAGAGAAGAAGAGAGAGATTCTGTGAACCAGGATAACCCAGACCCTTCTCCAGCAGTTCTTCCCCCAGCTGAAGAACAACTGCATAACATTTTGCTGTCTAAGCAAATGCACTTCCCTGAAAACAGCAAAATGGCTCCAAACTATCTCTTGGACACCAAACCATGCCTGGTCACTGAGTAAGAAAGCACAAATTTTAAGCAAGACCTATCTAGTGAGTGTCCTAGTATTGAATGGCAAAGATGATAATATAGTTCTTGCTGTTAAGAGATTAAAAAGGATTAACTATCCTCATAATTTATTTTATGCTTTATTTACAAACACAGTGTAAATGTTGTTTCCTGAGTATCTACCTGACTATAGAAATATGCTCTGTAGTTCTTACCAGTCTATGATGAAAGAAAAATAAAGTGTAAAACTATAAATAGCTAAGCCTTTCTTTTCCCACATTTTCCCTATTGCCTATGCACTACACTGGTTTACAGCCTTCCTGAGTTTTTGGTATGAAAGAACTCAACACTTACATAAAACCAGAACTATCTGCATTTTGTTGGATGTGATGTAGATTTCTTATATTTTGCCCAAAATATCTCAGCCAGTATTGCTGTACGTGTCTGTGGCTTTTTCACATAGACCTCAAGGAAGCAAAGATACAGTGACACATGTATGTGTATCCCCAAGTACTTCCAAATATTCCCATCCTTGTTTTAGTATATTGCTCTTTCTGGCTGTTTGTTCCTTGCCCTCTTTATTCCGGCACAGTTTCTGGCAGATAAAAATATCTATTGAAATTGGTTCTCTCACTTTTGTAGTTTCTCACCGTTCAGCTTTATCCTCTCACTAACGGCTGTGGGCAGTTTCTCATACAGTTGTATACTCCCAAGCGTTTTTCAAGAATTTCAGTTGGAAAAGATGGAAGAGGTGAGTCTCAGGGGGAGCAAGGCAGTGTCACTTTTGTGATAATACCAAGAGTGGTGAGCACATATTAGTATTGCTTTAAATAAATTTTAATCCTTCTGTGTTATTTAACAGGAATTCACATTCTGATCCAGCAACATTAAAGCACGAATCTGTTTTGGTAAGACCCAATGTCTGGCTGAGTTCATTTTAGCCATTGAACATGTCTACCTGTCTTCAGCATGACTAATGCATGTCTTCAAAGTTTGTTTTAGGCTGAAGTGCTTAGCTGAAAGGAGATCAGGATTATTCTGCTGTATAAGCCTGTTATGGCAGGTCAGTCAATAGCAAATCTGTTTTACACAGATCTGAAAAAAAAAAAAAATCACCATTTTGTATTTCATTCAGTATTTACAGGCACGTTTGATGGGGTGTTGTACTTAGATGAGAAACAAGGATAGTCTATAACTTCTTTGGACCTTAAAATGCCTTCTTGAATTAAGGCCATTAAAATATAATATTAAAATAATGTCATGCTTTCCAGGACATTCTGCATGTCTCGGTTTCTGTGACTTTAATGTCATGATATGAAAAAAAAATTAAGGCGTTCTTCCTTCCTTCTCTGACCCGGCTCTGACCAGTGTTTTCCTTCTCCCTACCAATATTTTGCTGCCCCTTCAGCTGTGACAAACCTTTGGGGAGGGGAGGGGAGGGTGCTGTAGATAGGATCTCGAAAACCTCTGAGTTAAAATTCCGGAGCAATATGAGTGCTGGTAAGGAATGCAATGAGTTGGCCTTGCACAAAAGCTGCTATCTCTTGAAACTGTATTTTTGCTCAGATAAATCGGAACACAAGAACACGTTGCACAGGTAATGCTTGAAGGCTTATTAAGGATGGACGGTACTTTTAAATACATTTAGGGCATAAAAGCAACCAAATGTTCTTGAATAGTGAATTCTGTGTAAAATGTGGAAAAAAGGGGAAGGAAAAGAGTGTCCAAGAGTCAAAAGAGAAGAAAAGATGTGTGAAATCTCGACTTCCTGTTCTTTTTTTTCTGACAGCTTGTCTTTTTTAAGGTCATATCCTCCCATAAAGTTGAACGATGCACAGAAATATTCTTACAAAAAATTTTCAAAGTAAACTGTTCTATTTTTTCCCACTGTAAATGTTTTTCAAGGTGAAATTGATATGCTTATACATTTTCAATAAGAAAAAAATTAACTGTAAACATGTACTTTACTGAGTGCAGCATAAGCATAGTTTCTACAGTAATTTCTGATAAGAATATACATCAGTGCATATTTGAGATCTCTGCAGCTTCAAATATTTAAGTAACCCTCTGGGAAAGGTCATAGTTTTCCAAAATATAGATCCAGATCTCCCTCTCATGCTCACAGCAGCAGCAAATACTCCTCGGTGGATGTTTTAGCACCTCCTCCTGCCTCCCATCTCTTTAGTGATTTAGAAGCAACTACAGGGTGCCCTGGTTGTTAGAGCAGTGGTTTTGTGCTCTCGGTGTGCCAGAGGTGTGGGGCTGGCAGTGGGGAGGGCAGCCTGTGGCACAGGATCCCCAGCCTGCCCACATCCCTCTCTCCGCTGCGCGCCCCGTCCCGGGCAGGGCCCTTGCTAGGGAAGCAGCAGAGTGAAGGGATCTGACAGACTGGGAGGTGCTGGGGGACTGTTCCTCATCTACAGGGACACAGCCGTGCTCTCATGTAAACTCATAGTACCTACCATCTCACTGGCACCCAATGGTCCTACACCCTTTGCTTCCTGGAAACCACCAGGATTATGACTTTTGCTTCCTATGGGGGTGTGCAAAGAGAGATTTTGTACATCTGGATCCAATTCCCTCTAAGCCTCAGTATTCCATGCATTTGAGACTTGTTTCTCTTTTCATTGCATTCTACACACTATTCCATGTTTTCCAGTGGGATGTAACACAAGGCAAAGGTATCTGAAATGAATGGCCTCCTGCTGTGCCTTCCTGGCACTCCCCAAAATCATTCCTTGCTTGGGAAGCTGCCAGCCCAGGAGTGAGTCCTGCCCCTGGCCAGCCCTGGGAGCTGCTTCAGCTCTGATGTTATCTCTCACTGTAGGGGAGATCAAGTACACGCTGATACATCACGACAGTGACAAGGCACTTTTCTGTCCATCGCTGAGGTTATATCTAGAAAGGGATCAATTTGATGAGTCATAATCCTTTAATGAATATTCTAAACTCAGTTCTCCTAAAGCTGATTAAGCTTGTTAAACAATATTCCTTAAAATCTACACATGCAAAAGTGAGAAATCATTTCCTCAATATCATAGGCAGGATTTAGTTCACAGGTTAAAATGACCAGATAGAAATGTCTATATGTGAGGCAGGTATCTGATCTGTATTAATTGAAGATCTCATGCATGTCCTCTTTCCAATGTTATAAAGATCAAGAATTAGGCAACATTCTTATTTTATTCTACAATCTAGAATTTGTTAATTAGCTGTGTTTTACAGGGGTCATCTCATTTGGTTACCTCTATCTTAAAATTAGATATTTAGGTTAAGACTGATTTTGGAGTTGGTGTAGAGAACTATTTCTCAAGCAGAATCATAATACAGTATATCTGAAGTGCGAATTCAGTTTCTTTAGACTAATTTTTTTAATGGATAAGATGGTTGATTTCTGAAGGGTTGTGCTTCACATCCTCAATTACATACAAATATCAACAGGATGTTCATTTTTTAGCAAAGTGAACCTGACCAAACGGCTCTGTACTTCCACCTGATAGTTATAGAGACAAAAAATTTTAGATGATCAGAGTTATTAGTCTTGTATACAAAAGTTTTGCTGTTTAGATTCTTCTACTGAGTTTACCAGCTTCTACCATGAGAAAAAATCCAACACTGTGCTCCTTATAAGTAAGAAATAACATTATACAGTACTAGTGGGTTTATATAATAATAACTTGAAGGACCAAGAAATAAGTGAGATTTTAGTTTGTGAGGAAAATAAAATAATTTGCATGAAATCAATAATTCATTTCCTTTTGCCTACTCAATGATGTCCCATAATTTAGTGTCAAGATAGTGGCTTCAGTGGAATGGAGGTGATTTACAGCTGACAAATTCCTTTTGGAGCACCCACCACATAATGAGATTTCACTGGGAGTCATTCTCTTGCAAATCTGGCTTAAAGCCAGAACAGTTGGGATCTCTGGGGTTTGTTGAAAATTGGGTTGAATTTCTTGGTAGTTTTTCTTTCTGGCTTTCAGAAGAGACTTCCAGCAGCAATGAAATCTGGAATTGGTTCAGCTCTCAGCATCTCCATGCTTCCCAAAATAAAAAGGGCATCTGTTTGTAGATATCCCCTTACATGTTTTATTATTATTGCAACACTTGCATGTAGACTTATTCATGAACTGAGTTATTTTTTTGTGTTGTGGCACAGCATGTGATTTAAAAAAAACAAAGCCATCAAAAACCACATATAGAAAACTAGTTGGATGGAAGAAAGTTTGGCAAGTAAAGTACATTTTCTGCATTTTCTCTTTTAGAAGATTATGATTACATGTAATCTCACACCCCTGAGCAGATGCTATCTGTTTTCCCTTCCAGAGCTTTCAGCTGTAACCAACAGGAGACATAAAGGAGACAGAGGAAGATGTGAGAGGCTGCAAGGCTTTCTTAACACAGGTTTTTTATTAAAAAGCAAACAAACAAACAACCTCCCCTCCCCCCCCCCAAAAAAAAACTTAAAAAAAAACAAGAAAAAAGAATGCCCCACACAAATCAGGAGAAGGTCCATTTCTGCACTAGTTAAAATAGTAGATGTTAGCATGAAAATTAAAATTGATTTTTAATTTTAATGAAAATTGCTGAAAAAATCCACTTAGAAGGATTACAATATTTACCTTTAGCCTTCCCTATTGTGTTCATCAGTCCTCCTGAAACACATAGATCTTTCATCATTGCAGCATGTCTGTTGTAAATGATGGTAATGGCAGTGTTATTTCTGTGGTACAAATCGATGGTAGTGGATACCTAAGTGAATGCATTTTCTTGTGTGCATGGTGGCCTATATTGTACTCATAAATCTGTAACTATTTATGAAAACATCTTGTCATTTCATGGTTTCTTATATGCCCTTTCTCTATGTAATGAGCTGAGGGTGAAAGGCTGTGTCAAGGTTATACTGGAAGGACAATGCTGCAAGGATTACAAAAATATTTGAGAAGATGTGAAGAAAGGCACAAAGGAAACAAAAGGATTAATGCAGAAAAATATGAACAACAGAAGACACAAACACTATGAAGAAGCTTTCGAGAAAAAGATCTTGTGTAGGAGAGGTTTAGTGCACAGTTCTTCCATCTGACAGAGACATATGCACACAGAGCCTTCAATGCTTAGAAAATACATCAATATTAAAAGAGGGGATAATCAAGGACAGTATAAGTATTGTTCTGAGTATTTCCATTTGATGCTTTTCATTTTCTGTGGGCAAATAAATATTGAATGGATGCCATCCAGGTTTCATTTTCTAATGCAAGAGCCTATGCGTAAGTCAATAACTGGAAAGAATACTTCAAGTGTAAAAGCTCCCATAGAATGAAGAGGACAGTCCCCACCAAAAAGTGGTCAATGACCTGATAATTCAAATATTCATTTGAGAAGAGTGATCACAGAGTTTGAATCTCCTGTTTGTAGCAGTAAGAAGACATTTAGAGTGGTGATCCCCTTCTCTAATCTGAGTTATTTATTCTCTGACTTAAGTAAAATTTACATTTTTTACACAGAGTGGAACATCTCCCACAGAAAATGTTCCTGTTGTGGTGAAGGAGATGTGAGCCCACACATTTTAGCCAGATTTGTAGGTGAATCTGAGACTTCTAGGGCCAGAATTTTTGTCTGCTGGGAATAAATGGAATGATGAACACCTATCCGCATGTGTTCTCCAAATGGTGCTGGCTCTGTTTTACCAATTATTTCAACTAGAAATTAAAAATACATTGTGAACAGTCAAAACCAATCTTTTAATTAAATATAAATTTATTGAAATAATTACATCATTTTACCAATACATTAATTAACTCTTTCATGAAAAATTATCATAGGAGTAGTTATAATCATCAGTAAAATATATTCTCCATTATATCGGGGTTATTTTTTTTAATGCTAATGTTATGATTGTGAATGGCTGAACTAAGGCCTGTGGTTTGCAGTTTATACAGTGATCCTCAAACACTCACTGTTATTTTCCACAATACTTCAGATTATTTTGCCTTTGACACCACCATTAAAGTGTATTTTTCTTTTCCTAGAGACCTCATCTAGTCTTTGTTTTACCTCCAGCCTTTTCTAATTGAAACTTACTTAGCTGAAAGAAATTGTGAGCTCGACTAACCCAGTGAAATGCTATCTACAGATCAACATCTAATATATGTTTTTCTATTCTGAAATAACTAGTGTTTGAGTAGTCTGTTGGTTCATTCAGCTTCTTATCATCTGATTCCAGTCCTTGTAGAAAGAATACATATGTGTAATTATTGCAGTTTATATAATTTTTTCACTTAGAGAGTCGAGAAATAATACATTTTCTTCAGTGACCAACATTTCATGGCTTTGAGGGGCTATTGATTTGAAATGTGACCTTTTTAAGAGTCAGAAAAAGACAGGAAAAAGAAATGTAACAGCATGCCAACAGCAGTTTTCACCACTCAAATCAGCAGAAGTTGTCTGAAGTACTGTTTTAGCCTGCATATTTTTTCTTAGATTTTACTTGACCTTATTTTGCAAAATATTTAGGTATTGATATTGTATTCTCTGTTGGTTTTAAGTGTGATATTTCATTTAGATTTGAGTGGCATGATTTTGACTTTTTTTCTGCTTTTTTTCTTGTGTATTTTTAAAATTATTCTTGTTATAAGAGGTATATAGGACATATTTGATGACACGGTTTGGCAGGTGTTCCCACCTGTTAAACTTGCTATTGTAATAACAAAACCTTCCAAAATTCTCCACTACAGATGTGAGTAATCATCAATTTTCCTAAATGTGTCCATCTCTTCTTTAATGTCTCTATTTCTTTTTCTGTAGCTCAATGTATTAGGTTAAAAGGGTAATATTTTTCTTCTTCAGACTTGGCATTAGATTTTCATATTTTACTGCATTTTTTGCTTAAAGTATCCCAGTGAAATGTCTCTGGGATCATTGTTTAGTTCTTTAAAGATGATTTTATAAAATGCTGTTTAATGGTCTGTGATAAAATACCCAGATGTAAAATTCCATTTAAGTCACGATTAAAACTTTATCTGTCTGTCCAAAATGATATATGACTTCTGTATTATTATTAACACTATCTAAAATAAAAGATACACTTTAGACTACCCTGGGTTCTGTTTTCATTGCCTGCTTCCTTGCATTAATGCATAATAATTAGGCTTTATGGAAAGATTTAAATTTTCTACTTTTTTTTTTTGATTAAGTAATTTTTTCACAAGCCTCTAACATAAGTTGATAATTCTAATTTTCAAAAGACAAAATTAGATGCAGAAATGGGAATTCAAATACCAAGACCTACCCTTCACGACTTGGAGCTGCAAAACCTCATCTGAATTCCAGAGTGTCAACATCAGAGTGTTGAAGTCATCAGAAATTTTGACCTGGATTTCAGATGATATATGGAAGAGTGTTGTAAGAAAAGATTATCATGAAATATGTCTCATGCTCATTCCCTTTCCAGTGCAATGGTGACTGATTTTTTTGTAGTTAGTTCAAGAGGTATCTTTCGGATTTCTATCTGACAAATCCATAAACGTGCATGGCTATGTTATGACATAAGGTATATTTCAGCTATTGCTTAATAATAGAACTAAGATTTAGCACAGTTCTAGCTTGGGAAACCTGGTATCACTTGCTGAAAAACAGGGCACCTTTTTTCTCAAAAAAGAACTTCTATGATTCATTCTTATGTTTAATAGTTATATTAAGAATAAGATAAAATGAACAAAGGTATTCAGGGGTAGTCATAACATCACTGAAATTAGGAAATTCTAATGAAAGTGTTCAATAAAATAATCATCATAGGATTAGCTATAATAATAGCAATAGTACTAATAATGAAATATGATTCAATAACAGAGTACACCAAAGGGAAGTATAGTCCTTAAAGCAGAGAGTTTATTCTGTCTCTTTTACTTTCATGCCTCACATATTCCATTTAAGCAATATAATAGCATGATTAGTCATGGGTTCTTTGGATGATACTGTAGGACATTATATATAAGCATGGGGTGATAATCAGTGTAGTAATTTGTATTTTCACATGGGAAAATTGTAGTGGCTATTATTAGATTTATTGTGACATCCAGTGATGAAATTCTTGCCTCATTAAAATAAATAGACTATTTGCTAGTTACTGCAGTAGAGCCACAGTTTCAGCCCACAGCCTCAGCTCATAATTCAGAATGTCTCCACTGAGTTCATTGATTCCAAGCCAAAACACACATGCTAAAGTTCCCAGGCACTACTGAAATATCTTCCAGAAGCAGGAGACATTATCTTCCAAATAACACACAGAAGGTTAGTTCCTTGTATTTTTCAAACGACTGTGGCACGGTTTTCTAAGGAATGTATCATCCACACAGAGGCATGCAGAGGCTATCCTTAAGTAGTCTTTGGTAAAAGAACTTGTTCTGTGTTTCAACTGTTCAAACTGTTTTAGAAAGGTTGAACTTGACTAGTTCCTGGAAGTCCACCCAGGAAAACAAAAGGGATACAGGAAGCAGGGCTTGCACCAGGCCAGTGATCCTTGTCCATGTCATCCTGATTTGAGCGGTGGTCCCTTACGCAGATCTTTGAGTACACTTCCTTGTAGAAGCTGTTCCTCATATGAAATTTAACACTAAAACTGTGGCTGGTGTCTCTTGCATAGTAGGGATTATAATTAGGGATTATAATTCTAAGTGGCTTGGCTAAATTCCAGAATGGAGAGTTTCATTTTGCCCACATAAGACATTCTATTGTAACTTCATGGATGGTACTTTGGGTCCTGCACCAGAAGTGTTCTGGGCTTTGGTGCATTGTTGTGTTAATTCTCCCTGCAGACAGAAGGTACTGCAGATGTGTGCACACTGAAGCTCAGACACAAAACTATCAAGTTCCGTCATTAATTTTTTTTTTTTTTTACTTTGTTTTTCTTTAAGCCTCACCTCACCTCTCCCAGTTTTTAACTTCCTGATGAACTCTTGCTGGCAACCACCACATTTTACTTCCAGCTAGCAGGTCAAACAAACACCCTCTTTGAGGGCTCATGTTAATGCACAAGCAGATCAGAACACGTGTAATGTTATGTAGCAGCCCAGCCAGCTTCTTTTTACTCTTCTCTCTGCCCTTGCAGACACTTTTTGAAACTGCATTCCTAGGAAAGGCTGGACATATAATCCAACCTTGAACCTCTCACGTGGAAGCAGTCTATATGTTTTGTGCAAAATCATCTATTATGTTCCCAGTGATCATATGGTTTTACAGGATGTTGATCTATTTCAGCACGAGTTTAGACAACAATATTGTTTTTCCCATCTCCCAATCACTTTCTAAGGTAGTTTATAAAAGTTTATTTTACAAGACACTTGTTTTATATGAAGTAAAATTTGACAAGTCACACTAAATTAAAATTCTTAAACAGCTCAAGCAATCTGCTTAAAAGAAACTTCCGTCTTCTGTGTAATGTGTTTTCTGCTGAGACCTTCCTGGGTGGCAAAATTGAGCAAACTCCCCTCTGATGACAGAAGAATAAGTTCCTGTCCTCTTCATGGAGCAGAGACTGCCATTGTTGCCATCTCTTATGGATGTTAGATCGGAAAGATTCCGCTCAAAGTCAGTCCACTTGATGGCTACAGAGTATAATAAATGTGCTTCATCAAATGCCACTGTAGGCCTGGCTTGTTTCAGCAGGACCTGTGCTTCACTCATAAGGCAGGGCAAAATCAAAGTTGGCTGTGCAATGGTTAATATATATCCAGAATTTAAAGTAAATTATCTGTGCACCAAATGAGCTGGATCTTGTCGAAATGCAATCATGCCATCTAAGTAATACTACAGTAATGTGACTTTTTTATAAGCCTATTAACTATACATCCTACTGAATTATATGAATACGTGCTCAAGTACAATAAATTTCAAAGCCCATCCAATCATCATATCCATCTAGTAAAACACACTTTTTAATGTACATTTAACAAAATAATGATTTGAACAGTTGACTACTCCATTTTAATCAGACCAACTGATGTGGCCATATTTCTTACAAATAAGGAAAGCTCTGGCTGTGGGAAGTAAATGCACATCTCTTCAAGAGGAGTGATTTGTCCTGAATGCAATTCCTCTCTGGAACGCTCACAGACCAGCAGTATGACCTACTGTACATTGTTTCCTTTGTAGCATTTTGCTGGCTTCATATATTTTAATTTCAGAGCTAATGTCTTTCAATGTTCTTTTTATTGGAAGTCATGAAGCACTAATGAACCAGTGTTCAGTCCAAGAGATGATGAAACATAGGGGATTCTTATAATTGCAAAGGCAATTCTATAGACCAAACAAGTGATTTACTAATACCTTGACATGTTCTGTTAATGGAGAAGTTGTTTTCTTGAAAACAAATTGTAAACTATTGACCACTATGTAATTAGAAACAGACCTTTACAAGGTTCTTTTCCAATCTGATTGACAATATATACTTTAAAAGGTGTTCGGTAGTTAGGTTTTAGAAGACAAACTGATTATCCTTCTAATTCCTAAGGAGAGCCATTGGCTGCAGTATTGTGTCACTCAATAGTTACGAATTCAAGGAAACCATGATACACAGCCTAATCAGGGTTTTTATTTGACAACTGCTAACAGGACAGGTGTGCCCTTGGCCCTTCCTGTTTGTTATGAGCTTGTTTCATTCTCTTTTTACCCCACTGTCTGTTACTCACCAACAGCACATTAATCATGTCTCCTGCCCTGCACAAACTGCAGCACAGATCGAGGCAGCTGCTACAAGTGCTCCGGGAATAGACATGGACCTGGCAGGCTGCAAGGGTCAGACATCCTAACTGAGAAGGGCTCTCAGACGCCAGAAATTACCTCGGGTGGGGGGAAAAAGGAAAAAAAAAAGATGTGAAGACAGGGTTGCTGAACAAAAGAACTGTGACCACCAACCACTTCTCCAATAAAAGTTTATTGTTTTACAGCCTGTTTGAAGCTCTAAATGGAGGAGCATTTGGGGGAGGTTATTAAAGGATGGTTTAAAGCTTACAAAAATTTCTCAGCAACTCTGGAAGTGGCATAACAGAATGATTATTTAGTGACACCAATCGCTCCAGACAGAGCACAGTGATAATGCAGATGCACTGTATTACGCTGTATTCAGGTGTTTGGCTGGTTTGCAATGGTTTCAGCTCCAGCTCCAGCAGCAATCTGTGTGTTGACACACCCATAAAAGCCTCCTCAGAAAAGGAGTCTCGGCGCTGTGAATTGGTACATAACATTGATCAAAAGCAAAATAACACAGCAAAGCACAGAAAGGTGGAACAAATATTTAAAATAAGAGTCCTGTAGGGGAACCGTTTCCACTCTACACAGACCTTTGAGTGATTGTGTTCAAAAGCACTGTAACAGATGAAGCTGGCAAAAATAAAAGGAAAAACATGGGTTGGCAAGAGGAGACAGGCTATTAATATCTTTCAGCAAAATATGCTGGAAGAAAGGACGTATTGTCTCTCTGGAGCTTTGGTGTGCTGAAGAACAGCATTTGAGCAGCCCCTTTAGTACAGGAACTGCTGTTCTGCTCCCTGTTTCTCCACTACAACAGGAGAAAAGGGCAGCCAACGGAGTTCAGTAATGGTATGTAAAAAGGACTTACTCGCCACATAATAAGAAAGAAAAGGGAGAAAATTATAGTGAGCTGACTTTCAGTGTGGGAGTATGAAAATGAAAGCAATATCAAGATTTGTTACAAGTCTTGCTTAAATTTTCATGTTATGTTTTCATGATGTGTGTGTAGTAGAAGCGTGGGAGTGACAGGACATCATGTTCTTTCCCTTCTATCATGGTTTAACTCTACGTTATCAGCCTAAACAGAGAGATACTGGTTTAACAGAGGTAATATCCATGGGGTGAATATTAAAGTATACACCTAATTTTCTGATTTATTAGGTTTTGAAACTTGCAGAGACCATCAATGAGATGAATCTGTGAACAAAATGACTGTCCTTGAACCTTTTCTGAGTACCTTCATAGGTGACTGCAAAAGCACATGGCACATTCCCTTGCAAAGCAAAGCTAGTCTAATGCTTTTGCAAGTAGATAGACCTAAATCCCTTCCAAGACAGTTTAGAACTTCATTCCTTATTTGTCCAAGTGCATCTCTCTCCTCCTCTGATGTACTTGTGCTAACCAACTTATACAGACTAATTCTTCTTGTTATTAATGCCCATTTATTTGGTAATAGTCTTTCCAAATCATTTGAGATCCTGCTGCTGGTGACTGAGTCAATCTATCCTGACAACTCTCTGTTAATAACAGCAGATGGGATTTCTCAATATTATTCAGGTGACCCATAAAGTAACTTACAGAAGATTGACTATTTTGTCAAGCATTAGTAGAAAGTTTCTTTTGGCTGTTTCTCTGTTGCTGCTCCCTCCATTATCTATAATAACATAGCCATTGATTTCCAAGACACAGAATTGACTGTTAAGTGTTAATCACACTGTTTCTGCCCCTGGGAGATTTTGACCTTCCCCTTCTTTTGCCAACACTCTGCATAGAAGATAAAGATGGGGTATGGAAGCCATGACAAGCCAGATCCTGACCCCAGAAAGTATTATCAGGAATATTTAGAAAAACTGTTCTCACTTGGAAATACTGATACATTAAAATATTTTTTTTTTTAAGAATGAAGTAGAATTTGGTTTGTTTTTCTATTTTAAGTTTTTTAAGATCTTGAAAGGAATTTCTGGTCACAGCAAAAGCTGAAAAGTCTGGAATTACATGATGGTCACAAGCTTCCTGTTCACCACCCTTTGGACTCTGTCAGTGTGAATTACTCACTGTTTGAGCATTCTCAACTCTATGGTGACAGTGGAAGGTAAAATATACTAATTATGAAAGGTTCAATGGATGTAAATGTTTTTCTTTGGAGCTTTTGTACTTGAATCAGTTTCCTGATCTGAATAAATGTATCTATTAATTATATGGTTTGTTTGCAACTTGAAATTTTCCAAATCTTACAAAAAAATTTATTTACAAACAACATGGGACATCAGATGATAGTAGAAAAAGAGGCCTCCCACCTCTTAAAATTTTTCCTCCCTATTTTTCCCTTGTAGTTTTATTTTTCCTTCATTGGATAGCACAGACTGCCTGTAAAATGGGGGGGGGGGAAGTACTATTCTAAAACTTCATCACACTTTTTAAAAATGATGCTTTTTTAAAGAATAAAAATTAAACTCCAAATTCTGAATTATTTACAAACCTCAGAGTTTCATCACTCCCACATATATATTTAATCTTATGGTACATCAATACAAAGGATTGGTTGATGTTATTAACAAAGTACAGAGTAGCTTAGGCCACATGAATTTTTGGTTGGAGTGAAGAGAGTTAAGTGTCTTTTATCAACCTCACATTTGCTTTTGAGCAGCTCTGGGAGCACATGAAAGATAGTAGGGATTTAGAAGAGAAAGAGCCAGATGAAATGCTACCCTACATCTGCCTTTATTCATGAAAAAGATTAAATTGTATCAGGCATTCACGAACGTGGGTGAAAAATTAGGAAGCATGCAAAATACAAAAGAAAATGCTTTTTAAAAGGTTATAGTATTTTAAAATTGACAAGATTCCTTGGCCAGATTACACACACCAGGAGTACCGAAGGAAGTGGGGGATGAAACTGGCAAGGCAGAGGCAGCATTTTCACAAGTTCACTCAATTTTTATTCACTTCAAGAGCCAGAGACAGATCTGAAGATTGGGAAAATGGGTCACACCATTTCTTTACTTCAAAAAGATGAAGAAGAGGAAGGGAAAAATACATGATAAGGTTGATTCAGTCTTTTTGATAGTTTTGTAGGAAGATAGTGAAAAATGTTATGAAGGCTTGAAAAAGAACAGAGATATAAAATATACAAAGGGTAAAATGTTACTCTGTTTGTTCAGCACTATTCAATTAAGACCATCTAATATCTCTCCAGACTAATGCACTTGTCCATACCGTCATGTATTCATGTTGTTGGGATGATATTATTGTGATAGATTGGGATCATCAAAGAAGAACAATCGGTACACACCCTTCTAATTTTTCCACATCACGATTACATATGGCTTAGAAGATCCTTGAGAGCATCTCTCTTCAGAGTCCAGGACAGACAAGCACGAAACCTGAGACACCTTTCTGTAGTTCCAATTTCTTCCTCAAATTCAGAGGCTAAGCCTTTAAAAAGGAATGTACAATATAAAAGATAAAAATAGGAATTCCAATATGCTATACCAGGATGTGAATTTTTTTTTACCTTTCACTACAGCTTACATCTATTTTACACTCTCAACTATAAACAACACTATTTACCTGCAGCCATGAGAAGCTGTTCCAAAAACCATGTATACAAACATAACTTTGTTGTTATTGTAGAAAGAGGATGTTCTATTCCACTTATATGAACATCATGATTCCCTGAAGACAAGATTATGGTTTGCCCAGTTCTTGACTAGCTGCCAGTTTTGTTAATTTCTCTGAACAGTTTAAATATTGGGCAGTGAAGCTGTGTGTGTACAGAGGCAGTGATGTTGGTCAATACAAACTGCAGATGCTAACCCTTGAAGTCTGTAAATTAAATGCTTATTAGCAAGGCTCAAATAAGTAGAGTCTTTCTGCCTTTTTCTTTTAAGAGCTGATGCAGAAATGCTGTCTTCTTCTTAGGAGTTCATAAGTTCAGTCCCACCATTCTTGTTTGCTCTGGCAGTGTTCACCCTTCTGTCACATGAAACAGGAAGGTATCACATCCTGCTGCTGGATGGCTGCGTGGTAAGGCCAAAAGCTGTGTGATGGGGCTTTTGAAATGATGCTTATGTTCAGAGGAGTTCAGGAACGAGAGCTCTACAGGATCATTTTACCACAAACTATAGATATACCTGTGCTGAGCACATACTTATTTATTACCAAAATACAAGCCCAGGGAACAGTAAATAAAAGATAAGGTGAACAGATGTGGTAATGCTGCATATTAGAATCCAGTTAACTGATATGCCAACATAGCATTTTTCTTGTTATTCTCTCAATATATTTTTCCATGGCACCAGGGCTTGCTTCAAGTGACAAACTGCTGCAGCATAACTAGTGTGACCATATGGCATGTGGTCAATAAAATACACTTGTAGAAATGCCAAAAATGGAAGCACTCTACTCCTCCCCAAGCATATTTCTTCCTGAAATTTGTCTCTCTGTAATAAATACTAAATTGCAGTTAAGTAGGAAAATCAAATTATGGAATCAGTATTAACCAAATCTTTATTAAAAGAGTAAGTATCTACTTTTAATATAAAATTAGCATGTCACATCCTTTTACTCATAAGCAAGAAAGTTAACCAGATACCACATACAGCTGTTTCTTAACTCTTGTCTGAAAAGTTAAGAACTCATTTTTGGAGGGTCAATATTTGAGGGTTTTTACACTTTTTCTACATTGCAGTTTGCAACTGTTAAGGTAGCACAGAAAAAAAAAATATTACATGATCAAAACGATAAGAAAAATATGTTTGGTTTTTCCAGTTTCTAGCAACTCCCAAAACCAGCTCTGAAACTATTCCATTTACTATTACTTGGCATCACAAATTAATAACTTTTAATTATATATCTACATATAGCTATAACCCTTAGATCCATTTGCAAACATATATTGTAAAGTTTTCATATGGTCAAATCAGAAGATATGCATCCCGAATTTCCAGAGAGCAAAGGTAAGGGGGGAACACCAGAAACAAAAAATTTCATGTTCCCATAGAGACTCAAGAGTGACAGGAGACCATTCTCCCTCTCACAGCTGGACATTTCGATTACTCAGTAGGAGTTCTGTGGCTCTGGAGAACTTTTCATTTAAACTTTCTTGGGAAACATATGCATTTTGAGAGGTATGTACTACCAATCTTATTATAGACTGCTCTAAATTTCTATCAAAAACCAAAAGAAATCCACATTCAGAAGTGACATCCTTCCAGAAAGAATGTGGAATAACCAATATTATGCAGATAATCACATTACATGAAGTCCTCTCTTAGTATAATGAAAATAAAAAACATAATCTGATGTGTTTAGCCTATCTCATCTAACATTTCTGATTTCCTATTCAACCGCACAGAATGGAAATGTCAGGCATTTAAACAGCCACTTTAAAAGGAAAGATAATGATGTGGTTTGGGGTTGTCAGCTGATACCAGCTGATGCCTACCATCATTTCAGGCACCTAAAAATTTGATGCACCAGGTGGGCTAGGCCTCCAGCTTTGCTGAGTAGTCCGTGGAGATAGGCTTCTCCGAGGTAATCCACAGCATGTCAGGGAAGCTCTTCTCTTGGATGTGGCACAGGATGATAGTAAATCAGCAGCTTGAGGCCCTTGCATCCCTCACAGGAAGTTCTCCTGGCATCTATAAAGGGATAAACATCTGATGTAAACCAAGAACACTCGGTTTAGGTGCATTAATTAAATGAACCTTACCCATGGAATGATTACTGTAATCTAGCAGGTAAATCCTTTGAAACAACTGTCTGCTTTTTATAGCAAAAATGTGTTTCTCATCGCAGATTTCATCAGATGGGTTCTGAAACTGTAAGAATATGGTTTAATGTAGGAAGAGATTTTGGTAACTCTGCGAAAAAAAAATCAATAATTTGAAATAATTCTCTTTAAAGCCTTTTTTTACCACTGGAGGCAACAATAATTGTTATGGTATTATCTGTCCAAGAAATAAATAAATTCTGTAAGGTAAAGGAAAAACCATACAACAAATGATTTCCTCCAAGAATTGTAAATACTGTCAGAAAACCTGAGGGGGAAATATTAGCTCATAGACATGAAATGTCATCTTACATTTCAACCTCAAAAAACACCAAAACCCGAAAAACAAACTAAAAACCCACAAAAACCCAAAGAAAACAGAATTTAAAAAAATCAAAACCAAATAAATAAAAACCCCCAAGCAAACAAAACCAAAAAAACTCCCAAAACCCAAAAAGAACCAACATTCACAACCAATTTCCTCTCTGTTCTTTCTTGAAGATTGTGACATTTTTAGAGCTAGCTCTTATCAAAGAATCATTCAGAAAGGCAAAGAAATCCATTTAAACCTGTGATATGTTATATACATGCCTATACCTGCAGTAATGTTTTTAGTCACTAATTATCTTTGATTTAACAAATTCTCTGCATGTTGATTCAATAGCCCACTGTAAGTATTTTTGCCGTAGAATATTGATATTTTTTCATCTTTACATGGAACCACTTTTAAATAAAATAATTTCTTGGAATTTACCTATCTGCTCTCAAAACTGTTTTTTCAAATGACAAACCCATAAAAGGCAGAAGAAATAGCAGTAGCAATGATCTTAAGGTTAACCTGGAATGGTTAATTTTTTATTTCTTCAGGGGCTACTTTGAAGCAAGACCAAAGAGTTGTGCTGACTATCATACACTATGGGATTTTTACAAGTACAAATCCAGTCTGGAATACTCATAACCTTCGCATCTTCTCTAGCTGGGATTAGAGTTGTATCTCCCATTTCCTTTTCCTTCCCTCCCCCTCAGAAATATTTTCTTCTCTTGCAGAACCTTAAAACCTCTCAATAAATCCATTATTGTAAAACAAAGACCAGCTGTTAATATTTTATGAGATTGATGTATATCTCTCTCCACTTTGGCAAGGTAAAATAAAAGTGAATGTTTATGGTATAATAATTAGCATCTTTGGAGATAATTCAAAAAAGATGTAGGTAAATCTTGACTAGAGATGTCAAAAACGAGGAAAAGAGACTTCTCTTCTCAAGACTGACATGAAGCCATGGTTGTCACATATGCGATCTATGAATATTTAATGCAGTGTGGAAATTAATATTTAATATACCCAAGTCCCATACAACAAAAGTACTTGGCACATTTCTTTCAAAATAAAATAATAAAAAATGTTTAACTACATTCCATGATTTTGACCCTGAAACCTCTACATTTTGCAGTTTTGAAAGAATGCCAAACTCTATCCTACAGTATTAGCATAATAATTTCAGAAATTGCATATGTAAATCTACATGCCAACAACAAAATAAAAGCAGCCTGTCTTTCAAAGCTGTTATGAGACATGGAGTTCCTTCATGTATTGACCATTAACCAAAGAATTTATTACAAATTATTTCTTAAAAGGAAAAACACAAGCAAAAAGGTTGCCCACAGTTTGATTCTCAATTGGTTGGTTTTTTCTTTACTTAGGATCATACACAATATATGTTTTTGAATACATCAAATAGCTAGTGTTGAATAATTTATTATAAGAACAATGTGACAACAATGAGGTTAAAAATCATTTACAATGGCTAACTCCTGAAGTCAATTCAGAGGTAGCCCAACACTGTCTTGATAAATGAAATTTGAATTGAGTACTATGAGTATTAAGGCACTGGCTACCTATTCAGCGCAGTATCAGATTTGTTGATCCAGAAGGTTCTTTTTTGGTCTGCACTCATAACTGGCCAGCAAATTCATTATTTCACTGTACAGCAGGGCCATTATTTCACGTACATAAAAAGTGCATATTACATAAACTTGATCTCTGATTAAATTACCATTTGTTTCCCTAGCAAATGGCTGAGGATTGGCTTGTGTCAAGACAAGGGCAGACAGCACCGTTGGCTCAGTCTTTTTCAACCTTGTTTTGGTGAGAACAGCTCAGTGTAGATGAAATGAATTTGATTCTCCTCCCATGCCCAGTGAAAATGATACAAAACATTGGCAAGCCCAAGTAATGTCTGAATTTTTAATGAAATCTGAAATGAGCCAATATCTTTTCTTTCTGTAATTCTAACTGAAATGTGCTAATTTAAATCTCTAGTATATAATGTAGCTCTTCAACACTCCAGAATTATTTCACCAAGAACAAAGCTTTAGCATTCTACAGGCATATTGGAGAATAAGAATACACTTTTCACTTTAAATTGTTTATTTAATGAAATCATATATTGTTCATACTTTGTACAACATTTAGGTCCCTCTAAATATTTACAAGAGGCTTTGTAATTACCTTTTTCAGATATATGTAGTATTAAAAATCACATGATTTTTGTTCTACATTCTAATTATCAGCTTAATTTCATTATTGGATGTAAACAATTAGGCACATTTTTAAAGATGCCTGCAGTGCTTTTAAAACAAAACGAAAATCTGATTCAGAGGGAGAGGTTAAATATTTATTTGATTTTATTTAGCTTCTGTCTGAGTTTTTAAAAATGTATTGTATTGCCTTCTTCTAAGAAAAAGAGGGAAGATTTTTTTTTTGCTGTGATTGTATATAATGTTTAGTAGTACTGACCAATACATTGAAACATTAACAAGTAATTTATTAGAAACTAAGTTCATAGACATAATTCTGAAATTCATAAAAAAAAATTCAAATAAATCAATCAAAAGATAAGTAGTTAATAATTGACACTTTTCTCAAGCAGAACAGGGTTTTTTTTATATTGATAATTCCTTTAAAATAGAAAGGAATAATTCCAAATAAAATGTTTGGAAAATGTACCACATTGGTCGGAAGTTATCCTCCATTTGGTATAGCACGTAATTTTTTGGTTTGTGGGTTTTTTTTAAAATTTAGATCAGTTCAGAATATGAAAATAGGTATCTATTGTGAAAATTAGGCTTCTACAAAAAACTAAAATGCAGCAAGAATGATGGCTGAGAACTAAGACAAAGTTAATATCTGCCTTAAACAGTATTTTTTTCTTAAGCAGTCACCTAAATTCCCACATAAGCATTATGATTTATTAAAACAAGCATAAGTTTTTCTATTTGTCCAGACCTCTTTTATTACACAAGTTTGATTTGTCTTTTTTGTTCTTGTTTGCTTACTTTGTGGCTAAACTTCTATTTCTTCTATTCTGTTTGAATCCATCTAAGAAGTTAAAAAAACTGTTGTTGGAAAAAATGCCACTTAAATATAAATTCCTTTGGTCTTTTGTCCTGGTACATATCTTTGGATTGGTAAGATGATTCCTCAGAAAGATCTGTCTTATCAAGCTGAATGCCAGCAAAGTTGTCTTTTTCTATTACTGAGCAATCAACAAATTCTTCTAAGATTACATCATGAACAGAGATAGCGGGAAGAATTGGACCATTTCTCACGCAGTCAGCAAGACATTGTTCCTAACAAGTATTTAAAATATCAGATATGGAAGCCATGCCTACATGTACTCCAGAATATTTATCATCACCCTTATCTAATAGGTGCATAAAGCCTCAGGTGAGATAGACTTCCCTACATGCAAAGACTTTTTGGAAACATAGAGAATATAATTGTGAATTCCATATTATAAATTTTTCTACAGAAAAGCTCAAAGTTTTTCTCTTATGCTCTTAATTTATTTAGGACCTTTATATCTCTTGATTTTATAAAACGCAGTGATTGAATGATTAGGCAATAGTAAAGTAATGAGAAAAATATATGAAGTTTACAGAACTTTTGCAATTCATAGTTGTCCTAGAGTGACCTTATGATGCCTCTATCCCCAATCGTCTGTTCTGTATATTGTTTTCTACACCTTTAAGGTGATTCTTAGAGTGCAATTTGTTTTGAAGACTAGGTTACCTCCTCACATTCCTCTCTGGGACTCTCTCTCTCGCTGTGCAGTGGCGTCTCGGTCGGATTGCTGCGGGACAGAGGTCTCCTGGTTTTTTGTTTGTTTCNTTTTGTCCATTTTTTAGCAGTTACTTGGTATTTTGTTTGCTTTCATCCATATATCCATATCCCAAGATGCAAGTTTGGTTTCTCTTCCTTCATGTGGGCCTAATTAAAAATGTATTAAACTACATCCACCTAAATAAATGACTATGAGGGTCTTTAAAATGTTCCAATAGTTTTTTGATTAGGACTAAATTCAACAGCATCTGTTATGTCATATTTCTGCAGTTTTATCCATGATTGAAATAGCGTGAAGAAACATCTTTGTAGACATTTTTATTGCCTAGAAATAATTTTTGTTCTTAATTTTTACATTTAAAAATAATTTCATTAAGTATGAGACACTTTTAAGTAAATCCCAGCTTGTCATGAAATATTTTAAAAATTATTCAAGAAAAATATTCAAATAAACTCTTTCAGAATTTGTTACAAAAATGGTGCAAAATATAGATATTTTCACCTTATCTCGATATTAATCGATCTGAATGTTTTTCAACATATCTTTTCCAACTTTATTGCATCTTCATCACTTACGTAACTTGGAAATAAAAAGATTGAAAGACTGAGCATTCCTAGGGAAAAGGAATAGGATTTTTTCCCTAAACCTTTAACAGTTTCTGTGGAATCTTGTCTGTTCTCCATATACCCATGTAGATATTTAACTTTATTAACATATGAAATAATAGAAAACTTTCATGAGACAACCATGAAAGTTTAGCCCATAATCTTGTTTAAAGATCTTAAATTGACAAGACACTCTTTTTATGAACTATGAGTTTTGCTATGTGTTTGAGCTTATCCTTTCTGCACACAACCAATTTCTCATTCTATCTAAGGAAATTGGCACTGTTGGGGCAGAGAGGGGCGAGATATTCCCTCAGGGGTTGGGAAACAGGGTGAGCCAAGGCAGTCAGTGCTTTCCCCAGTGGGATACGGTCCCACTGGAGCTGATAATGAGGCCTATCAACAACTTCCAATAAGGCAAGAGATGAATCATGTTTTGAGTACATCCTAGAGGTTCAGAGACAAAGTTAGAAACTAGCCCAGCACAAACTACTACCTGAAGTTAGCTGCAAAATCTTTCCCCAGGTGGAAACAAAGGACAGGAAAAAAGTAAGGCCTGAGCTTAAGTGCCAAAGAGTTTATGCCTTTTTAACTAAGGAATCTTGAAAATAATTCACAGCAACAGCTGTAAACTGTACATTAGTATATTCTGGAGAGCCACCATAGACATCGGACTTCCATTTGCAATCTGTTATTTTCTTTTTGTTTAAAAAAAAAGACACAGCTAGGCTCCATTTATGGGTTTGGGTCCCACTCCTCAAAGGACAAGTAAGGGTAGGGAATTAATCACATATGAAGTTCTGCAGAAGTGTAAGACATCACCACACTCAGCCCCTGCAGTAAACTCAGCCGATGTTTTTGGCTTGCTCTGGCTTAGGCAGCCTGATATCATTTGGCTGCAGGAAGTCAGCAGCTAAAATTACACTCACCTATGCTCTCATGGCAAAAACAAGGCTAAGGGGTTTTTAGTCTGCATTAGGCAAGGCATTGCCAGCGGGTTAAAGGAGGTGATTCATCCTCTCAGCACTAGTGAGGCCTCCTCTGGATTATCGCACCCAGTTCTGAGTCTGTCAGGGAAAGAGAAACATGAACATACTGAAGAGACTGCAAAAATGTGTCATGGAGGGGATTAAGGTACTGAAGTGTCTCTCATATAAGGAAAGGTTGAGAGACCTGGCACTGTTTAGTGTGGAGAAAATAAGGTTCAGGGGTGACTTATTAATGTATGTAAAAACCTGCAGGGAGAGTGCGAAGCCCGGCTTGGCTCAGTGGTGCTCAGTGGCAGGACCAGAGGCAATGAGCACAAACTGAAACAAAGAAGATTTCCTCTGAACATCAGGAGACACTTTATTGCTGTGAGTGTGACTGAGCAGCGTCAGAGGGTGCCAGAGATATCATAAAATCTCCATCCTTGGATTTACTCAAAAAATGTCGGGACATGGTCCCAGGCAACTGGTGTCCTTGCTTGTGCAGGGGCTTTGGAAGAGATGGCCTCCAGAGGTCCCTTCCAACCTCAACTATCCTGTGATTCTGTGGCCTGTAAGGATGTAAGAATTATGATAAACACTGAGCCCAACATTCTCACTATGTTGAGAAGAGACATATTTGATTTTCCTTTACTTACTCCATTTCAGTCACATGGCATAAGGAATAAATGTGACTTTATTCTGCCAATGTTCAAGCTGCCTAGATGAAGCTTCCAGCTTTGGACTGCGGAATAAGTGCTGTAGTGTTCCCAGGGTAATATACTGCCTCTCTCTACAGGGTATTTTAGGTACATTGGAAGAGTGTGGCTTGTTTAACCAAAGTGTGGTGTTCACACCAGGAAGGCTGACTTCCCATTCAGTATACATTAAGTCCGGTTTATACTGCTTGTCTTGCCTTACTGATAGACAGACATGATTATTTCCCTTATGTATGTGTAAAATCCATTTATTTAGTCTTGTACAATTAGTTCAGCAAAGGGCTGATTTTCACTTGCAGACTTTTTCACTGCAAAATCTGCAGACATAAATTAGAAATCTACTACTTTGAAGAATTTTTCAGGGTAAAATGGCAAATGGGAGACTTGAGCTTTAAGTCTCATCTCATTCTTGTGATTATCTGTGTCCTGTGAGCCTGTCTATGGAACTGTGGGTGTGCATTTTATTGTTGTTCTGTAATGAACAACAGAGACATTTCTGGAGAGCAGCAAACAGCACTTTGGAATTTAAAATGTATGTACAAGCTCTTTAATTTTTTCACGTTTTCAAAAAAAGAAGGGATGTGTGATAACTTAGTTAATCCAGAAGGCTTTTTACACTGCCAGTAAGGATCAGACCCTTGAACTAAAGCAACTTCCTGCCCACTCAAAATCTGCAAATATAAAAAAGCAGGAACCCAGTGGGTGGACTATCGCCAATATTCTCACAATTGTGCAAAATTGCTTTGTCAGTATCAGTCTGACTGCACTGGGTAACTTCTGCCAGATTTTAACACAAAAAGCTTCCTGAGCCAGGAAGATAGACCAGTCTGTGAAAGCTTCAATCAACATTTGGGTAGCTTCATGTTACTGGTTTTGCTTTTGTGTTACTATGCATCTGCTTTACTCATTTCCCAATTCCTGACTTTGTTTTTTAAAATCCTTTCTGATCACATTACACACAATTAAATTACCTCACTGAACAAATCATGTTCATAAATTTGCTTTATTGATTGTCCAGAACACAGTGCTTCAAGAACCCAGTGTGCTGGATGGCTCCTCTACAGATCTGCAAGACAATAAAATGATTTATTCTAATGGATGACCTATTTATGATGGAAAAACAAATCTAATTTCAATTACTGCTCTAATTAGGATGACTCATGAAAACTGGAACTTTTGTTTTAGTATAGGTCAAAAAACAATGGAGAATGATTATTATTCATTATACAGACTCCTTCTATCTGTTATTTACCAGTATAAATAATATATTTCAGTTTGTGTTTTTTTGATAGTAAATTTTTTAGGACAGAAAGGATCTGTAAGCTGCTTTTGTTATTCTTTTAGGGATGCCTGCAAAAGGGTATCATTATTGTGACTGGTAATGATACATGGTATACACATTCACAGTGAAAGAAAAGGATTATCTGCTACATCAGGTTTCTGTTTATTAGAAAGATTTTAGGTTGAGTAAAGACCAAAGAAGCAGCAGCAGGGTGAGCACTGCTGGAGCAGGGAAGATTGACTGCCTGCACTGTCATAATGTCTGCTCTCCAGAAAACCCACACAAAGACACGTGGGCCATCCAAGGGGTGGTGGCGGCACAATACAGCAAGTGTTGCTCCTAGAAACAGCGATTATGTGGCCGCTCCTTTCACATGGAAGAGGCAGAAGTGCAGGGCCCCAGGGACGCATCCCTGACTCTGAGTTTTTCAGCCCAGGTCTGCCCTGTTTGGCATCCAGCCTTCTCTGCAAAACTCCTAAGTCTAGGTGATCCTTTGTATGGTCCTACATTGCTTAAAATTCTGAAAGCAGAAAGAGCTTTGTTAAGCTTGAACTGCTATTGTCATTTAAGATCCTAGTGAAAGCAGCACCTTTCATGAAGTAAGGTCAGTTCTTGTCAGTATGAATTGCATGAATGCCTAGAGCAGTTCCTGATCCCTCTGTGTCCTAATGACAGATGTTTGAGAACTAATTTCACAAAAGAGTTCAACATATAAAACCCATCAGTTCTGTAGCCTCTGATAATATCTTAGTACGGATATTAAGGTTATTGTTTTAATTTGCAGCAAACATTCTAAGAGTCCTTGGGGATTTTGAGTGGTATGGACAAGCAAACATAGAAAGTGTGCAATTCCCTCACAATTCATAGCTGAATATATTTTGTCTTAATACAGGGTGAATGACATGAGGCCTTGTCTAAATGCTCAAAGAAGTTTCTAAAGCCCTCTGAGAGGCTGAGGTGCATTTCCAGTTCTTGCTCTCTATACTGGTTTAGAGAAAAGGAATATCTGGCTTTTTTTTTTTTTTATGTCCCAAGACTAACTCTTACTTGTGTTTACAATCTATGAACAAAACTCTTCAGGATATGTGAATTCCCAGAGGGAACTCATTTATATTGAAGGGCTGAAGCATCAGGGGACAATCTTTGAGAAGTTTTGCCTTCCAGCACTTAATGAAAGTGATGCAAATTAACCCAACCCTTAATTCAGCACTGTGTCTAGAAGTCCTAAATTAAGACCTCTTTTTCAAGTTAAAGGGAATAAATAAAACCTTTAAGCAGTGAAGCAACGACAGGAAAAACACATCAAAGTCAGTTGGCACATTGTTTACAAAAATAGTCTTGCAAATTTGTTGGTTAAGTCAGTGAGGTGGGGGAAAAGAAAAATCAGCAAATGTTCTTTCCTTTCTCCAGTTCTTTTATGCTAGCCATTGTAAACATGCTCAGAAGATGGTCCTTTATTTGGTAGGAAATATAAATAAGAGTAAATATGTACTTCTCTACGGCTAAATATTAGAAGATCTTTATAGAGAACATACGTCTGAGTTCAAGTCAGAGATTTTGTAAGGAAAACTCCAATACCAGAAATCCTGGTGAGCATGCAGTACTTCAGCTGGTAAACAAACCCAAACCAGGCCTTTTAGATAAATTGAGAAATGAGTTTGCTCAAAGATTGGTGTTCTGAGTTTTAGAATGATAGTTCTTTTATTTTCCTTATTTGGCTCGTTCTATTTGGTGTAGTTTCTTTTGAGAAGAATGATGGTAAAGACTGAAGCAACACAAGAAATTAATTTCTACTATTTTTCTAATACTTAGTAATAAATGATCTTCTAGGATTTCTCAGGTTCTAAGACATAGAATTATGAATATTTTGGTACAGCTCATATAAAATACAGCTTTCTGAAACATTGTTTGAAAATCCATTGAAAGGAAATGGGAGTTGGTCCAATAATTTTAGTGGGAAAATTCCTAATTATTCCAGGGAGATCAGGATTTGGCTGAAGCTACCAAAGGATTGGAATTAAGCATAAAAAAAAGAGAATTACACTCTACAAGCATACAATAATAATGAATTCCAGAACTTAAAGGAAGAACATCTCTTTTCCAAAGGGGCTTCTTGCCCATGTCTGTGTTACGACAGATTTCTAATAGCTTCTCCTTCAAGGAGAAGTTGTTTACTCACAGTTGTTTACTGTCTGAGACCAAAATGACTGCACTGAAACCATTTCAATGTCTATAGAGAATAATTATGTTTGCCAAGAGTACAGAATAATAGCAGAACTAAGGTGCTATTGACATTTATTTAGGAAAAAACCTGAAAACCTTGATATCTGGTCTCTGAAATCACAGTTAAATTGCTGTTACTTTCAAAGCGAATATGATGTCTGATTCAGTAGCTCAGAACAATGAAATCTTACTTTTTTAACACATAAAATATTCCATTTGATGCCGCTGGGAGAGCTGCACTTCTTCAAGTTAACTAAAGAATGAATGTGAAGTTCTAATATTAGTTTTGTCTACAGGGAAGTTGATTTTCAAATAACGGTATTTCCATTTTCAGACTTCCAATGTACTCAGACAGTAACTTCTACACTGATTTGTAAAATCAAATATGTGCCTGTCATATTGACCTTATGTGTTACAAATCCATAGTAAATAATTAGCATGAATGGTTAACATGAGCCAAGCTACAGGCAATTTGGCATTTAATTAAGGGTTTCTGTGTGGAAGAAATATCCCTGATTTAGCTTACTGGAAACTTTTTTTTTTTAATTCAACTCTGAAAGACCATTCAACCTTTGGTCAGTTAGAGATTTAGTTTTAACCCTTGTAGAATATATTTGTTTGATTGCCTCATTATTTTTTGGTCTCCAAATGACTGAATCATTTCAAGCACTTATCAGGTACTGATGCCTTTTACATTTGTTAAAACATTCTCTCTCCTATTTTTGGTCCTTGTGGTATCTGGGTGCAGACACATCCTAAGAATCTTTTTTTTCTTTTTTAGAGATATTCTAGCATATATATTTTTTTCTTTTCTTTTTTGTTTTTCCTAATCATTCTTTCAGAGTGTCAAATAAATTGATACAGTCTCAAGGACTGTAAAAATATAATTTAAAGAGCTGTTTTTCTGAACTAAATGTGTAGGAATTAATTCATCAGGGCATTTTTTTTAGTATTAGTCTGCAACTGTAAAAGGGTGTAAAATTATAGTGGAAAATGGGTGCATGCCAAAAATAGATGGAAAATATCCTTGTGACTAATCCCCTCTGAGTTTTACTTTCACATTTTTCTACCGCTTTGATAGAAATCAACAGGTTATTCCACTGAGTTCCATGGGAATTGGTCTGTTTTCAGTTACCCATCAACGAATTCCTCTGACTTTGGCATATAAAAAAGCAGTTTCAGTCGTCTTAGGGAAATCTGTGTTTCTGCAGAACAAAAAGCAAAACAAAACAAAAAAGTGTCCCCCACTAAAAAAAAAACCAAAAAAACCACAAAAAAAAACCCCAAACAAACAAAAAAATGCACCCCACAACTAAATTCCAGCCCATCCTCAAAGGCCCAGGACGCGGCTTAGGCAATTGCTAAGAGCTCGGTACTAAGAAGTTCAGGATGAACATGAATAACAGCACACCATTTCAAAGTTTTTACCTGTGTTACACCTCTTTAACCACAACATCACTTTCTACTATAGTTGTCATAGTCATGCCTCTGACATCTACCATAGAACTGTGTACAGTGCTGCTTCTTCAGCTGTATAAATACTGAACAAATGAAAGTGCAACACAAAACACTAAGTTTAACTATCTGGGGCCCTGTTCCAAACCTGTTAATCACTGATTTTTCTAGTTCTATAATATCTTGTGCTTTGGTTTTCTCATTTTTGTCCCTACAGGCTTTCTCCTGCAGTTATCTAAAGTCATTTGACCTACTTTTCTATATGCTTCCTTCAATATTTGTGATCACTAAACGTAGAAAAGTTAATAATTTAAAATAGTTTTTAGCCTTCCTCAACATCAGAATTGTGGGTGTTAGTATACTACTAAAATAATCTCCTTCAGGAGCTGCCAGAATTATAATAATGCTGAAACACCACAAAAATATGTGAAACTAAATTAAATATAAGTTGCAGATGGGATTTTGATTGTGATAATGTTTACCCTATGGAAGGATGGAAAAATAACAAAAAATAAAAAGGGATATAATAAAACTCTAGAGCATCAAGGATTCATTTCAGCAAGGCAGCTTCCAGGCAAACTCAAACTTCTTCACCATGAGTGGCTTCTATATATACTTAATAAATATTTCATTCCTAGTGTTCAGTCTGTTCAATCCATCCCTTGATAATGAAACAGTTGTTTTTGAAAGCTCATCTATTTATATCCACCTGCTTCACATGCACGAGCAGACTGCTTGATATAGAGAGATGAGAGAGACATAAATATAGATATACATTAATCTCATTTTGACTGCAGTTACATTTGGTATTACTAGAGTAACTCTAAATCTAAAAAAACACGTTAGGATAAAACCAGTGCATTTGAAATCAATCAATGTAAATCAGACATGAATTGACTGATTGATTGATCAGACATGAAAAATCAGACATGTAGTAATGTTGCTGACGTGTTTGTTCATCATGCTGAGTTCTCTCACAATGAGACAATTAGGAATACAATATGTGAGCTGTTAGAGAGCAGTCAATAGTAACATTTAGTATACTTTACTAAAAAATGCCTTTCACATAAGGTTTTGATACTGCTGCAAGATTTTGATGGCTATGGCTTTTGAAGGAGCTCAGGTGGCTAAGGATACAGTCATTTTTCTTAAGCTGTTCCTCTCTGTATTGCTTTAGTCATAAAATATTATGATATGCAAGATATTATCTAATCCTTTGTCCTTCTTATATTACATGATCAAAGACACTATGAAACCAATAATGAGAGTAACATGAGCTCTGCTTTATTTAACTTAAGCAGAGAAAATGCCTTTAAAACTGTGTCTGGTTTCAAAGTCTGAGGAAGGTTGAGTTCAGTGTTTATAAGTGTCTTGGTTTACAAGAATAAAGAATTCTCCTCACTTGGCAAGCAATTATCTGGACCTCAACACTCGAACACAGAAGCAAAGGGTTAAGTCTCCATTCAGAAATCCATTTTTAGAACCTGTGTTTGACATATTTTCAAGTTTTTATAAAGGAGATATAAATCTACCCATCTGTCTAAATTCTTGAGCTTTATGGTGATAGACATTTCCTAGACTTTTGCAATTCTTTGGCCTGTGTTAAGTAGAAAATCAGATCATAGTGGTCTTTCTTAACCTTAGCATTTATTAATGTAGCTTAAAAATTAGAGATAATGATGGTAAAGATTATGGTCAGACCTTTTCCATGAAGTGGAATTCGAATATAGTACTGTAGGAAAAAAAAAAAAGAAAGAAAGAAATGCAAAGGCAAATTCACTGAAGCTCTGCAGAGCAGCACAACTGATCCCAGGTGTGAGTCACTGAGTGACTGCAAGTGGCCAAAAGATGAGCTTGTGCACCACTGTTACCTTCGGGAGAAAAACTAGGAAATGTATAATGTAAGTGGAAAAAAAAGTAATTAACCAAACGGAAGTAAGCCAAATAAAATACAACAGGACCTAGAACATGAAAGGGATATGTGACTCACTACTATTTCATGAACCTGCTTAGGTCATTCATCCAAAAGACAGTGAGACACTGAGTACCAGACTCTGTTGCCTTTACTGTGAGTTTTACCTCAGACAATCAGCACACAAAAATATGAAGAGAGGAGATCAAAAACATTAAAGAAAAAACAAACCCCAAAGTGTCTGGCTAACAATTCAGTCTAGTTTTTTCTTTCAATTCAGCAAAAATCTCTTGCATTTGTGAAGGTTCCTTCTCTTTAGCCTGTTGTGCATTCTGATTTCTAGGAAGATGAGGATCTAAGTAGGCTTAGGTGTATAAAGGATTCCAGCTTCTTTCTCAAGAAGTGGACTACTATCCCCAAAAAAGCAGCAGGAACACCTTCTCCAGCCAAATTTAGGCAGTATAGCATTTTTCGTGACCAGAAATATGTCTCCATTGAAGATTTTGACTCCAGGAAGAAGGGGGATATCTGAACTCAAAGTTCCCAGAATATCTGGAGGAAGAGGAGTTAAGACTCCAGAAGTGCCTTTCTCCAGCCGGCATTCAGAGTGGTGTTTGGGGCTTGTGTGACTCTTTCCAGAATTGCCTGACTTTGTCTTGGTGCTGTGGCTGGGGTGCAAACTTTAGCTGTGCGCTGTGGAGAGTTCTGATCTACTCTGGTGGTTTAGCACCCTCTGTAGTCAACTGAGATGGAGATGCTGCCAAAGGGTGGGTGGCTCATCCTTCCTCAGGAAGGAACATCTGGGACTGGTTTGCAAATATGGGCTCAACATTTCTGAGCCTGAGAGAATTTTAGCTTGCTAACCATTGCTAACTCTTTTACCAAGGGAAAGTTGTCAATTTTTCTCTTTTCAAAACATCTCTCTCCATTTCTCAAAACAGGTCAAGTAAACAGTGCTCCCTTTCCCATAACAACTGTCCCCAGGTTTCCTATTACTTAACCAATGGAGAGAAGTGTCAGTCCCAAGGACCAATAATAGACCTTTTTAGAGCAGCATGTTATAAAAGAAACTGTTGGAATTGTAAATAAAGCCTTCTTTCTCTTCTAACAACTATATAGAGTCAATCTATTTCATGTCCTACCATGACAGGTAAATTTCCTTGCATTTGATTATTTCTGGCTGAAAAGGAATCCTGCGTATTCAACTAGCTTTCTAACTTTCAGATTACTTAAATTATGTGAGAAATCTTTTGGCCCAAACTTGTACATTCTAACAAGAGGTGCTCACTGAATTCTTGCAATATCTGAGTTGAACATCCCCAGCTATTCATACTGAACCCCCTTTCAGCTGTTCATAATTCCACACCACGAATTATATGTCCTTACTGACACCTGACTGAGTTGTCCACTTACCACTTGGACAAAAAAACTTTAAAATCAATATTCTTATTATATTTGAATTCGCTAGGTACCTTTTTTTTTTTCTTTTAACTATCAGAATTATCTAGCCTACTTGAGTGCCAGACTTATTAGCATGTGAATCTACAGGATTTAATAAAGTCAATTTGCTCCATCATTCTTTGACAATATAGTCAAATGACCCACATTTCCCTGAGGATTTAGGCTATGGATCCCAAGTTCCAATCCTACACATGTTCTCAATAAATGTGGCTGTAAATAGAATTCTAGCAAGCAGACTTGCCTTTCACCTTCAGCACGTATTTCAGACTTTGTTTAAATGAAAAGAAACAGACAAACTTTGTTTCTTAAGATGTGTTTTCTATTCATGTGTTGTGCAAGGGATGCCATACAGGAAAAAAAGTACATGGTTATTGCTTTCTTTGAACTCATCAGAAAGCAGAAACACAATTTCTTATTTATAAAGCGAAAGGAAAAATTATTTTAGAACCTCAGAGTTTGAATGTGTTTCTCTGCAGTTAAGTACAAAAGTAATTATATTAGGGACTTCAGGTTAGCTAAACAGAGGTTTTTTTCTTGTTTATTTATGGGTATGAGTGAGAAAGATGTTACTATATATGGGATTTCTTGGTTATTTTTGATACAAAACAAACTAGGTAAAAGTCAAGAGTTTTATTTACTTTCATGGCCATTGGATCAGGGCCACAAACCCAAGAAAACAATGTGGTCGAGATTCAAGAATTTATTTAGAAGAATACAGCAGCCTTGGATGTCTAAATAGTTTAAACACCCAAACTTCTGAAAGGGTTTGAGACACTAAAATTAAAGTTTTATTTCTATATCGTTTTAATGATCTCTGAATTCCTTGATCATCAATCATCACTGATACTCTTCAGATGTAGTCTTAGTACTAGAAATTATTTTGTTTTATACATATTTATAAAGGAGATGAGATTATCACTCTCCATCTTAAAAAAAATTTAAAACTTGACAAAAAAAGCATGGATATTACTGCTACTGCAATAAATTTATAACTTGGACTAGTTAGTGGCTGGGATAATGCCAAGGCATTTCAGATCCTTTCCTACTGTATTTCTTGGATTTCAATCTTCTTTTCAAATGGGCACAATACTCTTCCTTTTTAGATATTTCCCATAAAAATTGTGTTGACTATAAACTGAGTGGCTGAATCAATATGAGGCACATCAATGTCTCCTTCTTGGAAAGCAACTTGTGATTCCAGCAACAGGGTTTCCAGAAACATTTCGATCCCTCTTGAATCTGCAATAAATAATTTGTAGTTGTTAGAGGAATCATCCCTTCATTGTGTCATTCTGTTGTGTAATGTTTCATTATCTGGTGAAACTGGTCCCAAATGTAAAACCTTGACAGAAATAAAAAAGTATTGTAGTAATGCAAAAGACACCTCCTTCTACCATTGCCTAAGGACACCATCAGTTTCTTGCTACATTTTGACCATAGGTCACTATCTAATACTGGCAATATTTTAGAACTGCATTTCATATACAATTGACTCTACTGGACTATTGAATTTCAAGTAAGAATTACAAAGGCAACCCTTGAGTTAGCAATTAGACATCTGTACAAAAGATATTTAGAAAGCAAAATCTAAATCCTGAGGCAATCTGGGAACTTGAATGCATGAAAGACAGTAACACTGAATCTTAATTTTAACTACTGGTATCTGTCACAGACTGCAGGCTCTGCTGGGTGCCACAACCTTCCAGGCGAAGCATGTGTAGAGAAGACACTCACAGTGTACGTACGGCATGCAGGCACAGCCCATGATACAGCTCCGTTGTGAGAGCTGCAGGAGCAGCCGAGCAGTGAAGCTCTTCTCAGGAAATGCAGGATAGAAGGAGCAGGAGGTGATCTTCCAGGATCAGGGGTGTCTTTATTAGAACAGGAACCGGTGACTGAAAGACCCTGAGGGCTCAGAAACACGGGGTTTTATAGGGTTTGGAGTAGGCGGGGTCAGCAACTTGGACCAATGAGGGAAAGGATTGGGGAAAGAACCAGTTGGGGAAAGGAGCCAAAATCATCCAATCAGGGGAAGGCAAAAACCAGGAACTAGGGTTGTGACAAATCACGAACAAAGGATTAGCATATCTGCAAAGGCTTGTGGGACTGTGAAGTTTCTTGCTCGCCAGGAGCAGCAGGTAAGTCTCTTAGAGAGGCTCCCTGAGGGAGAGGTTGAAGCTTGGAAACAGCTTCCATGCTGTCAACCCTCCAAGGGAGGGTGAGCTGCTCTGTGGCTGGCCCAGGGGCCACCACAGGTATCCAAATAGGTAAAAACTAGCTTGCCTAGCTGGATGTCTGCCTGAGAAGGAAAAGCCTTGGATTTTTGTGTGATTAAACTATGGAACACTTATAGCATTAACCAGTATCAACTGACACCTCCTGAAACAATGTTTAATTAAAACACAAGGTTTAATGATAAAATCTATGTTCTTTTTCAATATTTGGATTACATTAGGAGGTAATGCCATTTAGTGATACGCTGAAGTGCAGAAGAGATGGATGTTCAGACCCTTATGGGACCAGTTCAGAACAGTCAATTCAGATGCTTCAATAACTGCTGCTGGCACTGCTCATCTGTGTTTGAATCATGGAGAAATTCTTACAGCCCAGGGACCAGATCCCTGTCAGATAGAAACTAAACCAGATGGCGCTCTCCAGAGGGGCTTCTAATGATCCCCAGATTCTTTTGGGCACATAGCTCATGGAATCAGACCAGAGGTATTCTGAGCTGCACTCCCAAAATGGAGTATCTGGATTAGGGGAATTTAGCGAAGTATCTGAAGGGAGAGTGTAAAGAGGATGAAGCCAGGCTATTCTCGGTAGTGCCAAGCAATGGCACAGGAGACAATAGATAGAAAATTATGCACAGGGAGTTCCACCTGAATGAGGAAGAACTTTACTGTGCAGGCAACCATGCACTGGAGCAGATGGCCCTGAGGGGTGTAGAGTCTCCCTCACTGGGATATTCCAGAACCCTTTGGATGTAATGCTAAGTCATGTGCTGTGGGATGTCCCTGCCTGAACAGAGAGGTTGGGCCATGCGTCCACTGTGGTGCCCTTCAACCTTTATCCATTCTGTGGGATTTTTTGGTCTTAGTAAGAAATATTTTATTCTCTAGACCTGTGCTGGGTATAGTGCACTATGTGCTGCTATATACATGCCACCACTTTTTATGTCAGTCTGTGGACTGACATAAAAGCAGATTTCTAATTAGATATAAAATACTAAAGGCAATATTATTCTAATTTAAGATTCACAGTGAAGTACGTTAAAATTATTGTAGTAGTGTAGTTTGTATGTAACATTTTGAGAGGTTTTTCCCCAAATCAAAAAGGCCCTTGCTGGGAAGTCAGTTTATGTTATTTGATGTATTGCGTTAGAGAGGGATCCTATTCTGAGCCTGACACCTATTGTGGCAAGTATTCCATATCCCTTATGTTATTTATTTAGTTAAAATATGTTTGGATTGCAAGGGGAAGTTAAATATTGCTACTGCAGTACTGATATGTACCAATTTCAAATCAGTATCTTTACCAGAGATACTGAGAAGCAGAGAGGAGACCTTACCTTTGTCACCTTTTAAGTAGGGCCAATTACACTGATGCAACACAATCTTTTGTTATACTGTTCATAAATACAATTTCAAACAAAAACAAAACACAAAACATTGACCTGTGTTGGCTGATAATTTGTTTAAATCTGTTTCTGGACCAATATACTAGAAGACCTGATATATTATTAAAATTAAATATTAGATTTATTTCCATGTAGTTTTATTCTCTTTGAAATGCAGAGCCCTTTAAATAATGTATTATGTGCTTAGGCCCTCTTTGTGCAGTAAGACTTGTGAAAATGACACCTTTGGAGCATACACAGGTGCAAATATATTTCACAGCCCTCCTTAAAATAAATATAACTCAGACTTCTTCTGAAGAAATCCTTTAATTATGCATTACTTTTTATCTCATTATTTGTTTAAACATTCACAGGTTTTTTTTTTTTTTCAGAACTGACATTGAACTAGCAGTTTGTGTTTCTGTGTCCCAAAGGCATTGGTAATTCCAAAACACTTGAGAGATTTATGAACCGTAGCAGACAAGTTTACTGAGTATCCCTCAAAGACCACACCAATTTATTAGCATGCCATTGTGACTTTTTAAAAATTAAAGGCAAAATAATGAGTTTTCTCATCCATCTACTAAGACAGAAATTGCATTTTCCTCATCTCTCATAGTACTTTTTATGTCATATGCCTTTTCTTGATCTTAGACTAGAATCACATAGGAGGTTTCTTAGAAGGATTTATGAAATATTCAAATAGGATATCATAATCTGTTATAAAAATCCATTCCCTTGCTTTCTTTGATTTACTGTTTATATATATCTATGCTGCTGTTGCTGGGCTCTACCCTCAGCTGCTACAAACCAGTCAAACAACCAATGAGATGCAATAGAGAGGAAACAATAGTATTTTTTTCATGGGCTGGTCACCCAGTCTAATATTCTGCCAGTCTGAGAACTTTGTCTCATGGACACCTAGCTGAGAAGAGGCATTTCCTCCACTGGGCTCATTTACACAAGTGCTGACACTTTTTCCCCTGTGAACTACTGACAGGAAACGAAGACAATTTATTATTCTCATAACACTTTTATTGGGGGGAAATTTCCTTCTGTGATCACACCATGGACACCACCTTGGCCATAGGCAGGCTGAAATGACGTTTCAAATATTTAGGTTAAACATGTTTGATTTCCTTTCTGAATGAAGGGCCAGATAAAATAGATATAATATCAAGACTGGTTTCTGTGAAATTAATTATTTCAGTATTATCTGTAATAATTGATTAGGAAATAAACAAGTTGAATCCTGAAGACAATAAGAATTTTTTGCACTTAGTGAATAACATTCTCAGATTAAAACTGTTAAGAGTCACTGTATTGGTTTAGCATAAATAGTAGGAAAAACCAATTGTTAATCCATTTTGGAACTAACAGCTAAGCTGGCCAATCAGGTAAAAGGTGTACACCCTCTGGGACACCGCTTAAAAACAAGAATCTTGGGAGACCCGCCCTCTTTCCGCGGACCCCTGCCATGAGGTAATATCGCAGCCGGGCTGGGAGGGCCCCGGGCCCAGGGGCCGGCTGGCCCCGGGAGTCCCCGGGAGCTGCGGCCGGGCCGGGAGGGGGCCCGGGCCCC
>WBMY01011340.1:91949-144152 GCA_013397315.1 Donacobius atricapilla
AAGAAGTCCTTTATTGTGAAGCTGTGCATCTTTAAAAGGTGAAACCCCGTGCTTTAAAAATCCACAAGCCCTTATGTAGTCATATAAAAAGCTACATTTTGGGAGGCTCACATGATGCAGTGTCGGGCGGGCTGCATTAGTGGAGCTGGAAGTCACAAACAGACTGTGTCTCTTGTGGAAAGTTACCAGAAGAATCAGGAGGGACTTGTCTCTCTCAAAAGACTGAATGAAAGACTATTTTATTAAGTGATGCTGACTTAAAAGTTCTGATGTTTTGTCCCTTTGCATTGTTTTTTCGTGGAAAAGTAGATTGTTGCTAGGGAGGAAGAGGGGTTGTTTTTGAGAGGGTTTCGTAGTTAGTTTTTGTTTGTTTACCTTTACCGTATGTTAATAAATCTAACTGTTTCTATTTTGAATTGAACCTGTTTTGCTTTTTCTTTTAATCCTATTCCACTAAAATGAAAAGTAGGCGAATGTGATAACCGCTACAGTCACAGTTCCTAGAATTTTCTAGAATGTTGGTATCAGATTTCCCTGGAAGTTTGAGATCTTCTCTCCTTGTCTTTATGCCCTTTTTTGTCATTGTCAGGTGTACACTTTCACTAAGCATCTGTTTTTGTCATCGGGTATGAATGGACTTTGCAAGATGACCCTGCAAGGAAATCCCAGTGCTGTGATTCCTTAAGAAGCCCTTTAAAAGAATTTATTGCAAAAGTGAGTAGAATAGGAAATGCTCTTCAAGTGTATTAAATAATTATAAAGAAAATGCAAGAAACGGTACATGCAATATACATGGTATATTGCTTTTTAAAGCAAAATTTGCAGCAGAATGTAAATTCTTTCAAGGACTATTATAGGAACACTTTCAAAGGTGGCAAGAACAGTTAGTTATCTAGTTCTCACTGAAAATTAATGGAGCTTAGGTACATCATTCTACTTTGTACTCTCAAGAACTTCTTCAACATGGCATATTTTGGAGTTTTCCATGTGTTTGTCAATTTTAAGGTTCAGTTAATGTTGCATTTTTCCCCAGCTGTCTTTCCAGAAGAAAATTATTTGTGAATATCTGTTTTCACTTTAAAAACCTAATTTCCTTTTTTCCTCCCTTGTAACCTTTTCCTGAAGGCAATAGAAATAAAGAAAATAAAATTAAACAAATCAAATAAATAAATTACAAAATATAAAGATAAAAATCCTTAAGAAATAATGGTGATTTTTGGATATCTTTCTTGATTTTCTCAATTCTTGTGCTCAACCATATTGTGGGGTTTTTTGGTTTTTTTTTTTTTTGGTCATTAAGCAAAACCATTTTAATTTTCATGCAGCTTCAAGAGGACTAAAGCAAGATTATCTGAGTGAATTCAGCACAAGAAATAGATAACCCATATATAGATTAGCCCATACTGTTATGCCGGCTAACGCAGCTGGTCAACATTTCAGAGCTTTTGGAAGGCAGCCATTGCAGACCTGACACAGTGACATAAGTAGTTTATTCTGGATACCTGCCGCACAATATCTTTTGAGTATCTTGTGACACCCTTAATAGAGATCAGTGTATTCATGTTATTGCTTTTGACAGTCTTTATTTTTTAAAGTTACTTCACTGGTCTTCCAGTTCATCCTAAGCTTGCTTGTTTCCCTGTTTTCTGTCAGCATGCCATGTCAAAATATCTATCAGAAACATCACTACTCAGAAAGGCATTGCAAATGTAAAAATCCACATCTGCTACCTATGCATGTTTGCTTTCCAAGAGCACACAAAACAATCTCAGAAATTGTGTCAGGATGGAATTGGGTGCCTGAAGGGAGAAATATTGGGTACCATCATTCAATACATCTGCTCCCAAACATGATCAGTGACTTCAAAAGACAGATCTCTGCTTACTTTTAGAACACTTCAAATGCATTTGTGACAATTGCAAAGGGTGTCATTGAACATCATATTTTCTATGTCTGCAAGTAATTTGAACTGCTAAGTAAATATTTATCTGAGCAATGCTGAATGTTTCTTTTCCATATCCTGTACAAGTGGTCATTTTCTCAGTCATTCTCAGTGTACTAATCATTTTTAATTGCAGAAAAATGATTAGGAAACAGAGATATAAGAAGAAATATATTTGTGCTGTGGATTTATCCTCAGAATACCAATTGTAATTCTCTTAAGTGTTTATATTGGCAGTCATTTGGTACTCATAATTATTGTAGTACTAATAAGTAAAATGAGAAAATGTTTTTAAACATTAGCTTTATCAGTGTTTGAGTCCAGGCATATTTAGACACCACACGTTCAACATGTTATTTAATTATCTTGAATGAACATGAAAAAGAAGTGACATATGTGATAACCAGGAGGAATTCAGGGTATTTAGGGTCTGAAAAAGAATTTAAAAAAAAATTGCTGAGTAGTATCAATACACCATGATTTATATTTTTTTTGGGAAGTCACTAACTTACATTCCCCAGGGTCCCTGTATAATCAGCAGAGAAATACTTTTAAGCTATAACCCATTTGGTGTATTTTATTTGCCTCCTTAGAATGAACTGAATATCATTCTGGTCTTTAATGACTATTGTTTTTACAATGCTCAGATTTCTGCTGATTTTAAAGGCTCAGAGTGGAGCAGATATAAGTTTAAATTAATCAAGTGTCAGTCTAATGACTAAAATCAGGTTTGTTTTATCTTACTGGCTTAAACAGAAGATATAAGGACATAGATTTGCAAATTGATGCACCCTTCTCACTAATTTTAGCCAACTGAAATTTGCTTTCAGAACCAAATTGATCCCAACATCTTATCCGTGTAATGTCATACCAGGAACTCTGGAGGTAAATGTTCTTCTTCAATGAAAGTAGTGGGGTCTAGGTGATTCATTTAGACTTAGACAGATAAATATCAGGTGGTTAAAATTAAGAATCTAAGCAATAAACATCCTTCAGGTGCTAACTTCATAGTTTTAAAAATACCTTTATGAAGATTTGAACTATGATGACCAGTCAAAGACATTGCCTTTGCAGAGGTTATAAACTACTTGAGGAACAGAGGCCATATTATTTGATGTTAATATTGGTGATTTTAAGTACAAAGGGCTCAAATGGAAGGTTAGGATATTCACACCTTTGATTTATTAGTGTCAGACAGCCACTGAGGTCAGTGGAAACATGAGGTGATAGAGCACAAATGGAATTAAGTGATGAAGTAACTTGTATGCAGTATCTGAGCTGCCGTGATATACTCTGGCATGGATCATCTGCTCTTCCTTCTTCTTTGGTCTCCTTCAATACAGCTTTTTTCCAGCCATATGAGTCTCCATCCCATATTCTTGGCCAGTAGCAATGATTCCTTATTAGATTCAAATGTAGGTCTCTGGGTTTGGAATAAGATTTTCACCTTTGACACCTTTCTGTATCAGGTGAATAATGTTTCTGGGTAATTTCAGGAAAAAAAAACCCAAAGGGCCTCTTTTTTTGTAGCTGGGTTAGGATGACACTTCTGGTTCATACATACCAATCTAGCACAAATCAGAAAGATAGCTTATTTAAGCAAAGGACATTTCTACACTATTTTATGTATACTCTTTAACTTACAACTACTTGTGCCAAATGATAGTGATATTGGGAAAACATCCTGGTGCATTTCAAAGTTTCTGTTAAGTAATCGTGCCCTCTAAATAACAATTTCTAGACTAAAAAGATTTCATAAAGAAACTATTTCCATATGAAATTAATAAAAACCATCTTCCCTTTGTAGATTGATCTAGATTTACGTGTCTTCTATTAGGAAATTCCTAACTTGTTTCATCTAGGCAAACATGCTCAAAATTAACTGCAGACTCAGTTAAGGAAATGTTTGCAATAAACATTAGTATTTTCAAATCCTGTTTTGATGCCCTGCAAGCTCATGAGTTAGAAATTGCTACAATTTAATAAGGAAATTCTTGTAGTTGTCCAAATGCTTGTTTCTGTTATGTAAATAACAATGGAACAAATTGTATTCTCTTGCTATTGAAATCAGGGAAAGTCAGACCCACTGTAAACATGTATTTAAAGAAGAAACAGTGACAAAATGGGAAATAAATTGTCTGCTGGTATGTTTGTGGCACTTTTTACAAGAAACTGAACGTTCAGAAAAGAGATTTAGTTTGATTTATATTTCTTAACAACTGATTTGTGTATTATTTCATAACTTAAAAATACATCTGTGGAGTAAAATCATCATAGTAACTTTCAATTTCATGGAAAGTCAAGAAAAGAACATCAACTAGTCACTATAAAATAGAAACATATACTTTGTGGAATTGTCTAAATAATAGCTATTGTATACCAAATAAACACTTTCACAAACTAGAGTTAGACAGCTCCTATTCACTTCCAGATCTGTAAAGTGGACTGGAATTATTAGTTTTACTGATGTAGACTATTTTGATGGAAATAAATATATTTAACATATTTTCCCATAAATCTATTAACTATTTACAGACAAATGTTGAATACAGAAAATTAATATAAACATATCTCCTTTCCAGAAAAAATCTTCAAACTGTGCATTCCAAAATTTTGTTCCTGTACCTTGGTGTACCTAAGCGTGCTGAGAAAGTTGCAGATCATGTTTCTCATGCCGCAGCTCCTCTTTGGGGACAGAGTTTATGTGTGTTTGTTACCACATCACCTGGTGCAGTGGAGCATTGGTCTGGAGCATACTGAAAGTGTTTATCAGTTATGGGAAATTTCCATGTTAAGAAACTGGGAATAAGCAATTAAATCTTCAGAAAAACTCTACAGCAGCATACAGACTTACCTATTTTGGTTGTTTATTTGGGGAAAAAGTACTGTTTACATTATTTTTATTTTTCTTTCTTTCTTCACAGAGATTAATCTCGCTGAAGATGGCAAAAGGCATTTGTGAATATTTTCAGTCTGAATTAATCAAATGGGAAAATTAAAGTTACACAGAAACCTTTTCCTATGAGAGAGACAGAAATTTTCTATAAGCATTATATATATATATATATATAATTTNTTTTGTGTCAAGTACAGTTTGTTGAAAACAGAAGATGAAACACCTTGTTTGGGGCAAACTTTCAGAGAATTCTGTCTGTCACTCTGTCAGCTTCCTGGAAGCAGATGACAATGTAGCAGCCCTTGGACTTTTCAGATGTTGTTCAAATACAATAAGGAGTATAAAGGCCCTTGAAGTGTTAGTTGGACTTCAGGGAATTTTGGATTCTGATGGTCCTTGGTCTTTTCAGGGACACGATCAGCCTTTAAAGTTTTTGCCCTACACCCAGGCTTCAGAGGTTTGCACTTGGGGAATAAGGTTACAGTACTTTCATTGAAAGGCTTTTTCAGTTTTGAGGTTAGCTCTTTGCACAGTCTGGAGAGCTGGCAGATAGTGTCAGCAAAGAAGATCTAGGAACAGAGCAAGTTCCCTAAAAGTAAAGTCAATGATAGTGCTATGTTTTACAGTAAATAAAAGCATTATAATTTTTATCTGAAAAACATTGAGCTGATGATAATGAACAGTGGCAGCTTTGGGGACCTTAATGCATAATGTTCTGAGGCAATGCTAGTCTTTTAATCGACTTCAGAAGAACTTTAATTAAGGCTTCAAATGTTATTTCAAATGATGTGCTAGATCATAATACTTTCTATCATTCAAACCATCTCATTACTTGTCAAATATCATTACTAAATGGGAAGGGAGACACCTCTCAAAAGAATGCTAATCTACTGTCCATGTCAATGGCATCTGTTTCTGACATTCTTCTGCTATCTTCACACTTTGCATACAATTATAATATTCTTGTGAGTTTTTATGAAAAATATCACAACTATGAAATATCTGTTTTATTTGATTTGCTTCAGAAAGTAATTATCGTCTTATCACTCATCTAAAACCACTTGTAAGCATGGTACCTACACAGAAATGTAGTTATCTGGAGCTAGATCGACAGTGACACTTAAGCAAGGAGTGCTTTTTAAAGTGTCTTACAGCATGCACTTCTTTCTTCAAACACCACTTGAATTTACATTGGTATGAAATAAAAAATATTCACTGGCTGGCAAAATGAGGGGAAAGGGAAAGAACGGTAGCCAGAAGAGGCAGAAAATATGCAACTATATAACCTAAGGGTAAGTTATTAGCAAGATGAAATGTTCAGATCCTTGTACCAATGAACGTTTAATCTGGTATATGGTGTGGAAAAAATCCAGCAAGAGACACTTCAAGAGTAGAAGAGCATGAATTAATTCATACTCTACAGATTAAATTGCTAGTCTAGGACATCTGAAACTCAGACTCAAATTGCTATTTTGAGGTTGTGTAAATGAGGTTTGGAAATGCAGGACAGTTTTGCAATTCCTCCTTAGTGATTTTTGCTTCTTCTATCAACAATTAAATCTCCTGAAGTGTGAAGGGGCAGGCAGGTGGGTTTTTTGTTTTCTGTAAGAAAGATCAACTTGATCAAGCTCCCAATGGAAGCAAAAGTTCATAACTGATGGCCCTAAACAGAGAGGGGTGCTACCATTGGCCTTCATCTTCCCTTCAGAGCTCCCCTTCACCTGAAAGAAGAGTTGGGGAATTCAAAGCTGTTACACAAATGACAGTTTGGACAGCATTCTGCGAGGCTTGCAAGGGGCTTCCCTCACTGAAGGGAGTCCTTTAATTCAATTTTGCCTCTGGATTCTGAAGGGCAGATTGTTCACACAGGCTCTGAATTTACCACTTTTCAAAAGAGTACTGGGCAGTAACTTCTCACAGTCTTACTATATTGTAAGTACACAGTGTTCTTGAAAAGCAAACTTCTGCTCAATGTCTTTGCACTTTGAAAACCTTGGTTTATATTACCATGGGATATTTTAAAGGCAATACTAGAGTGCAATAAATACTAGGAGCATAAAAAGCTATACTTTTTATTTTGGTTTAGTTAATCTGTAATCTATATATTTCTGATTTTAAAATTGTGTCCAGGTGGGGGGGTGAAAGTTTGCCTTCGCAAGAAATAATCCCCTCATGAATTATTGACTAATCTTATTGCATAAAAGCAAGACTCTCAAGGTTTTTGCAGGGGTATTACTCAGAAATTAGGCACTTTGCCAAAGGCTGGGGTAAACTAAAGTATGCAACTATAAATCTCCAGGGTCAAGTACAGGGAGTGGGTTGGTTTTTTTTTGAACATTTTTCTGACAATCTTTGAGTGTGTTTCTTTGTTTTTCAGCTCTTTAAAGCCCAGGCTATCAGTAATTCAAAATATGTGCCTACACCCCCTGTATCTGGAAGGCGTAACATCATAGATTTTCTTCCCTGTTTGAACTGTTGTTACTCTAAAGTAAACAATAAAAGTTCACATTCTTGCTCTTGCATAGAACAACTGTTAGGTGTTAAGTTACCCTTAGGCATTTCTGCCTTAACAATACAATAAATAGTCCATTTTTTGTCCCTCTAGTAAAAAAATGTTCTTTGCTCTTGAGAAATATTGGCAGAGATGTTGCCAATATTCCTCCCCTCACTTGAATATTCATTTCAATAACGTACAAAGTCGAGTTGGAGTGTGGAAAAAAAGACCAATTGCAAAGTTATTAATGCCTTCCTTTCAGGGGAGGCAGGTAGGAGGTATAGATCTGGCATTCTTCTTCATTCCCCACAGGACAAGAGACACACCTGGACTTCATAATAAGCTGCTTGCAGACACAGCCCCAGTCTCCCAAAAAGGGAAATCAGGAATTGATTGCATCATGCTTCATGCATATACTACTGGGAACTCTATTATACCACCAAAAGACACAGGATGATGCTTAAGTCAAAATACAACACATGGAATCACAGAATATTCTGCGCTGGAAGGGACTCACAAGGATCACTGAGTCCAACTCTCAATGAATGGCCCACATTGGGTTCAAACTCGTGACCTTGGAGTTATTAGCACCATTCTCTAACCACATGAAAGAGTGTAAATAATTACTGGTTCCTACATGGTGCTTGTAGAAAACTCCACAAAATAATCAGTTCTCCTTTATGTCCAAGACTTCATACAACATCAAAATATTTCATTCAAATCATATTCATATTAGGATAATAATAATAATAATAATAATAATAATAATAATAATAATAATAATAATAATAATAATAGTAGCAAGAGAGGAAAATGTCCACGTTTTTTGCAAGTAAAACTGATGCAGAGTCAATCTTTGCTTACATGTGTGCTAAGGTACAGACAGAATTTGATCTACTGAATATTTCATTAAGGTGCTGACAGCTAAGCATTTGAGATACAACTGCTGAGATTATATATGAAACATGCCAACAGAGACTAAATAACAGACTACTCAATCTTTCCCTCTATTTTTGGTCTCTTTGTCTCTCTCTTTCTCATTTTAACTCCATACAGTGTAAAAACTGGCTCACGCATGTTCCTGCAAACAGAAGAGTTGAGGTTCTGGTTGCTCTGTGAGATTGTGGCAGGCATTACTCAACCAGAACTGACTCTGTAGTAAAGAAAAAGCCCTGAATCATACACCCAAACACAAAGAAATCTTTCCATGTGAAAACTAACTCCAAAATCCTTTATTTGACCTAATGACTTCTTACTAGCTTTAAAGGATCTCATATAGGAAACAACAGTCTATAGAGTGAAACACAATCTCTGGAGACAAAGTGAGCAGCTGCACTCACCAGAAACACAAATTTGCAAGTATTGTTTAAAATCTTGCAAACAACTGGTCAGTCCAATAAGCATTCTATAGAAAGTTTTAATGAACATAAATAATTATTTTTCTTTAAATAGTTCTTTAAACCTATGTTGTTATATTTTTCTATTTTAGCATATCATCCTCCAGTTAGTATAACAAAAAGGGGAATTAGACTTTGTTCATATATTTTACAAATTAGGACTGGTGTGTTTATGATTAATTAATAGTAAAAGGGATGCATTTGCAACCAAATATTTCTACAATGAATAATTTATCCAAGTTTACTTTTAGCATATCACTAAAGCAGGCTTCATTTCACATACTGCACAGTAAAATCTCTCTAAAGAAATTCATGAGACCAAAAATTTTCCAACATAAAAATGAATTGCTTATTTCCATTTAAAAGTTGACTTAGTACTATATACAGTAGATTTAGGATGTCCTCATAATATTTGTGATTGTCTAGGAAGGATATAGGTTCCATTATTCCCAAACAGAAAAAAAATTGTTAATTTCCCTAGAAGCAAGTTCTTTGTGTTAATTTATTCCTTCACATATTTCTCATTCCCATGAAACCACTTCTTTGTGAAAATGAAGAAAAATATACAGTAAATTAAACTTGGAGCAGTGATTTAAAGCAGTAGATATCCTGCAAAGGGGGGAAAAGATAAGTTATCTTAATTTATGAGCCTTACAGTTGTGAGTCATGTCCTGTTATGGTTATTATATTTATGAGGTCTAAATGACTGCTGAAATAAATAAAAGATCTATGAAAATCCAAAATGTATAGTGAGAATTCTACAAAAAAAACCCTTCAAAAACATACTAAGATCAAAGAAAAAATATTTAATTTCATTTAGTTCACTCAGAAATTTTGAATGGCAAAAGTGATGTTTACAAATAAACAATACTGATTTCACAAGAAACCTTAACTGTAGTGGTTAGAATTTAAAGCTATTATTCTCTAAAATTCAAATGATTTGTGGTAACTGTGATAGGGTCTGCGACAGCAGGGATGAGAGACCTCTGGAGTCCAGGGCAGCTCTTGAAACGTGATTTATTGCATAGGTCGTGGGTATCAGAGCTTTGCTTAAGCTGCCAGCCACAGATGAAGCGAGCCCCAAGAGAGAGCTAGCCAGAGGTAGAGAGCTTGAGAGAGAGAGGCTGAGAGGTTGAGAGCAAGAGAGAGAGAGAGCCTGAAAGAGCCTGAGAAAGAGAGACAGCGAAGTCCCTGTTACAATACATCTCCTTCTGTATTGAATATTCTAATTTACACTAACCAACCAGTACAAGACACAAATCCTATAGAATTTACATACAGCCTATAAGAATTACTACATTACCATATGTGTTACATTTCAAACCCTAAAAGCTAGTTTCTAGACCCTTTTTTCTTCACTGCCACTTTGGTGAGGTCCCTCTGACTTATGGACCCTTGGCATCCCTTTATTTGCCAAGGATATTGTTCAATCAGGGGAGATTCTTCTTCAGCTGGCTAAACCATTGTCTTTTCCAGCTGTTCAGTAACTAATGGCTTGGCATCTTAGATCCTTCATCTCAACTTCGTTTATAGGTTTTATATTTTCAAAATCTTTTGCCAAGCAATCATATTTATAAGTCTTTCCTATTTCATCTTCTCCAACAGCAACAGGTTCTCTCTGGAGATAATAGGAACGAGGTGCTGATTAGAAGAGAGGCAGAAGGATTGACATGTTCACAGATGTGACACTCACAAAAAGAGGCAAGAGAAGTGAACTGTTTGTGCATCTGGCTGTTCATGCAGCACAGAATATCAGTCTCTGATGAGAAAATGTACTGTGTTTCAAAGCCAAACTCCTTACTATATGTTAGTCATAGAAACAATAGTAGAAAATTCTTTTCCATCCAAAGTTGGAATAGCTCTTTTTACTGTAATGGCCTAATGTGAATTGACAGTGAGGTGCATCCCTGGAGGACAAAAGCATTATGGTCTAAGTGAAGTAAAGACAGCACAATTCCATTTATACTGACATAAATGGCAGCTTATGGATTTCAATAAGCATCAGGAAATTTTCAAGACTTCTGTAAGCATTTTAACTAGTGCAGATGTAGATTTTGACAAGGTCTTCTTCTCTTTTTCCTCTCACTTTTTTTTTTTTCTTCTGATAAAAAGACTGATAACTGATAATAATTGCTATATCACAGGTTTCATGACCTGAAAAGACAGAAACTAGTTTACTCTGATCTGATTTTGCTGCTAATATAGACTGCTAGAGTTTTGAAACACCTGTGCCTCTGCCGTACTTGTCCAGCCACTTCCACAATTCAGTGGCAGAATCTTTGAAGAGAACCACAACCACTAGTTTGGTGTCTCACAGCATTTGAAGATTGGCTGATTTGTTGTGTAGTCTTGATTTTATTGCATGATCCTCTCATTTCTTTTCATGTCAATTGCACTATAGCTTTGTAAATTGAAGTTTTCAGGTTTCTACTAAAGGGTAAACAAATGACCTTTTACATAGCTGCACAGTAAAGTGAACATGCAAGTGCTGTGATGGTGTATGGATTCAATAATTCAAAATATGAAGGAGGCAGGAAAACATAAGATATTTTTTCTTTAGCTCATTATTTATAGCAAAGAAAACAAAATAAAAGAATTACACTGAAAAAAAGGCAGTTTCCAAGCTGCTGTGCCATATATTTAAAAGACAGAAGTCCTTTTATATTTAAAATTCTCCCAATGGTGTGATGAGGGCATCAGCTGGCAGCCCTGGGCTGACTACAAATACTGTCCAGGAATTTATCCTGCAAAATGTGGAGTGTAGTAATTTTAATGACCCCCAGCACCAGCTGCAAGCTGAAGGGAGAAAGCTGATTCCTTGCTCTGTCCCTCCCTCATTTTTTTGGCCTAGTGTTGCATGCAAGTAATCAAAGTTTGACTTTCGTACAGGGTTTCTATGTCTGCAGCGTTTACGTCATAGCGCACCACATTTTCAAACTTATGAGATAAGAACCTTTAAAGTCACACTTACAAAACAAACATTTTATTGTGGTGTTCATAATGCAAGGAAGGTTATAATCTTGTAGCAAGTACAGTACCGTGGTAAGGTAGGAGCAAAGTACAAGGTGTACTCTGGAAGCGAAAATTGAGGAATTTCTATTGCCCTGTGTTTAGGCATTTACACCCCAGCTTCTATTTGGAAGGCAGAAGTTTGACCACCTCACTACATGGATAACTCTTATGTTGTGAGGGGTATTAGGGGTACTAAGATTGCCACAGCCAATCTCCCTCTCCTTTTGATGCATGGGTTGGGCAAGAAATCATGACTACTGGAGAACTTGGTTACTCTCAGTTTTTACTGAAAGAAACCTACTGCAACCCCTTTTACACTCCTTGACAACTATCATTTTTCCCAGCCTCATGCATGACCTAAGAGAGCTTTTTTCCACAGTTAAATCTTACACTCAAGAAAAATGCAAATCTGAATGATGCAACAGTGTGATCTTACAGGCCCAGAACTCACCTCCTTGCAGTACAGTTCTATGGTACTTGAAAGAATCCTCTCAAAAAATATTTTCTAAAACTGTTTGAAGAAGACATTCACAGCCTTGCCCTCACAGGTGCAAAATCCTAACAATATGGAAGCATTCTCAGGCTTTTTCTCGCAAAGAAATTGATGCAATTTGATATCCTCACAGAGAGGAAGCTCAACAGGCCCTTGGACTCAGCTCAGTTCAATATGTAATTTGTCTATTTTTTGTGGATTCACTGTAGTCATACTGCTTTACATCATCTGGCCTTGCTAATACAGTTGTCCTTTTGTTTGTATCCACTGAGGTGCTCAGCATGAGAATTTCAGCATTTTAAAACTTTATTTTTTAATTATGCCTTTAGGGTTCTCAGTTTAGTTTTTTGGGGGGGTGGGTTTTTTTCCAGCTAGAAAAGTTCCATTTCAATGACTCCTTTTTTTTTTTGTTAATTTCAAAAGGGAGTAATTTCTGAAGTATACAAAAATAAATAAAAACGCATAAAGATGAGCATATTTTTCCAACTTCACATATCTTAAAAACATCTGAAAAGATTTTTCTTTCTCTTCTAACCTTCTATAGAGAATGTTTGAGCTCAACAAGGTAAGGAAATTTAGCTTCAAAGGGCACATTTTCATAAAATTATGAACAAATCAAAATGGAAGGACAAGGAAAAATGTTATACGCATAATGTTTGTATAACTATTGATGCCATAAATGCCATTATACTTTCACTAGATATGATTTCAAACATTAGCTACTGGCCTGCTGGGTTAATTATTTATTTTCTAGGAGTCCCATCTGTTTCAAGCTACCAGCCAAAAGAACTAAATAATAAAGTGTACAATATACACAGTTACAAGGTACAGAACAATATTTTTCAGGATGTTTGTACTTCTGTTAACAAGAACAGATAAACAGACCCACCGCTGGCCAATAAGCTTTTTATTGGTGGAGATTTTGTCCAATGATTTTCTATCTATTTTTCCATGTTAAAGAGTGCTATAAAAACTATCTTTCCTATTGCCAATTTTTAAATGCCCTTGTGGATTTTAACACCCCTTTTCCTTTTGTTACTGAGGTGTTGCAGTAAATAATAAATGACATTGTTGGGAGGGGTGAGGGAGGAGGAAGTGAAACCATAGCTTGAAAACCAAAGATATATTCCTGTCTCTTCTCTAATGAAGTAACATTTTCTTAAATCACATAAACAGAGCAGAACTGCCTTAATAAAAAGAGTTTGCATTGAATCTAATGATCTGTTACGTAAGAAAACTTGCTGTGTTTACTCTGCTTTTTTGTTTTGAACTTTGATATTACTTAGATCATGGTTTCCAGCAAACTATATGCAATCTATAAATACCACAATATTTTAGCTGTTTCAGAAAACCATTTTCTGCAATTATGCATGTAAATCTTAATCCAGTGACTCTCTGAAATTAGGCTATGACTATAACCTGTATGTAGAACAACTGGGAGGTGGCGTATGTGCAGTTTTTATTCTTATATTTTTGACAGTCTGGAAAACATCGCTTAAATCAAAGGGCAAAGCAATGCTCCGAAGGAAATTAATTTGCATTTAGACATACAGCCATGCAATGCCTTTTTCTACACTGCTACAATTCCAAGATATCACAGAAAAATACCTCTTGAAACAGAATCTCCAAATAGATAGACTTCTTAGAGTTTAGAAATTGTGAGTAAAATGTAATTTATATTATGGTCAATGAAGAGAATTTCTTTTTAGAATACATAATCTCAAGGCTCCACTGGAAAGAAATAACCTATAGTTATAGTGATGCAAAAAGGGAATATTACATTTCATATATATATATATTTTTTTTTTTTTTTTAAGAGTGCATCTCCTTTTTTGATACTTTTCTGCTTTATCAACAACATTTAAAGACCTCTGCTTTAGTAATTTTGAGTCATAGTCACAAACTGAGCATAAACAAACTCTTCAGTGCTTTGGCAGTGACACGGGTCTGGGTTTCCGTAGTGATGCACCAAAGAGATTAATTTTCCTCCTCCTGCACAGAGCACATCCTTCTGATGGCATTCCTGTTGTGTGGGAGGGCGGCTGTGCTCCGTTCACTCACTCACTCACTCCTGTGGCCTCCTGGGCTTTCTCCTGAAGGGCTTTCCAGCAGCTGAACATTTGTAGCCTGAAGGCCACTCTGCAGCCTTCTAGTAAGCAGGCAGGGCATCACAGCTCAGGCTTTGTTTGTTCCTCCTACTGATGTGTTGGGTCGGATTTTATCCTGTGGAGCTGAGAATTTCTCTTTGGAAAGGGAGGAGAAAAGGGGGAGGGATAAAAGAAAAGATAAAAGAAGGAAGGAAAGGGAGGAGGAAGAGGAGGAGGAAGAGGAATTTAGAAAAGTAACGAATTTTGGTATTTTCTAAAACTGTCATGGAGAAAAACCCTGTTCCATTCATAAGTGCTGTTTTACAAATAATTTTAGCTACATGCCTATGAAGCAACACAGAAATTCTGAGTCCCAGGATTAAAACCTTGTTTGAAACCAATGATTTGATCAAGAAATGCCACAGAATGAGTTGCAATCTAATCTCTTCTCAGACATTTAATGGCATGCATGAATGGCAGAGAGTAATACATTTAAATCATCTTATTTCTTTGAAAAATGTTTCCACAGCAAGCATTTTGTCATAACAGCTGTAGCTGCTGCTTCTGCCAATAGGATATTTGTATGACTGTATAGATCAGCACAGGCCATTTCCTGCAGGAATATTTTATTCTATAATTAAATCAGGAAGAAAAACACCTGGAACACTGTTGAAGGATGTAGAGACAGGGTTATTTTGAAGCAGGTTTTACTCCATAGTGTACTTTCTGGTAGCTTGGTAACAGAGATTTCTGGCGTAATGCAATATAGCACGGGAACTGGAATGGCCTCACACAGGGAAAATGCCCCTAGGAAGCTGTGCTTAGGGAGGGTGGGGAGCTAAACTGGTGCAGCAAGAGGGAAGATGAGGTCATTGCATCTGCATGAAAAACAATATTCCAGATATATGTGAAAAGAGAACTTGATTCCCTCAAACCATCTTAACGTATTCTCTTCCTGGAGAAGACAAAGAGAAGTTCATAGCAGAGCAGGGCTATTTCCATTTTCAACTTGACAGTAATGTCACAACAAAGCATGGAGAGAGAGAGAAACGAAAGGATTTCCCTACATTTGATTGTGATCGTACTCTCTCTACCAATAAATCCTCCTCAGTTCATAAAGATTCTTCTAAAGAGCAATTTGATTTTCCTTTGAAAAGCACTGGAGTGCATCCAATGTCATTAGTTCTTTAAATATGTCCGTAGACTACTGCAGGCTTGAAGCTTTGTGCAAAGTCCTTTGTCATTCCTGGCCTTACTTTTCCTTTGTAAGAATCCAAATTAAATTGTCCTCTGCGTGTTTCCAGTAGCACACAGGGATTGAAGAGCTTTAACATTCTTATATGAGTAGCAAAGCATATTGGGTGAGGCTCCAGGATATGGTTAAATTGCATGATTGTATTTTAATAGATTTTTCCAAAGAAGGCAAATCTTGATCCAATAGCTTGGAACTACATAACTAATCAAAATTATTCATTCAGTGGTATCATATTATCATTGGACTATTTTTTTGGGTATATTAATTTAGCTAGACTGCCTTCTTTTATTTTTGCCTGAGATCTGATTATTAAAATTATTAAAGAGATGCCTCTGCATAAATTAAGGTGCAAAATAGACCATATGACAAAGTCAACACTAAATGTAGTGGCAGATAGGGTAAGGCAGAAAAAAAAAAATAAAAGGTGGGGGAGAAAGAGAATGAGAGAGGCACAGATGAAGTAGAAAAATATCATCATTCCGTGTATCCCATTGTTCCTCTTCTTCTGGTCTTCTCAATGGTGAGGGTGTCATAAAACAGAGTTCAAATGGATTGATATAGGCTCAGGCTGGGTGGGCTGGGAGTTTATACTGTCTTTGCACAACTGTGGATCTGTTGCTGTGCTTGGATCAAGTGCAGTCCTCTGGTGGAAGGCCTCAGCAATGGGTCTGGGGGCTTTGGGGGCCTTTGATGGGTCATGATCCCTGCTCAGGTGTGACAGCTCCCTCTCATGTCAGCACAGTTGAGCCAGTTATGCCCCATCAGACCTTCCCTGGGGGACCTGAGGTGAGGGTTTACTGCTGAGCTAGCGTAAGGGAGGACAATTACTGTGATAAAAGGCATTGTCTCATCCTGCAGGATTTGCCTTTTATCAGCCTCAAAGTCTAATTTCTCCTCTGTCTTGGGCAAATCACCACCACACCCCCAAAAACTCNCAATGGGTCTGGGGGCTTTGGGGGCCTTTGATGGGTCATGATCCCTGCTCAGGTGTGACAGCTCCCTCTCATGTCAGCACAGTTGAGCCAGTTATGCCCCATCAGACCTTCCCTGGGGGACCTGAGGTGAGGCTTTACTGCTGAGCTAGCGTAACGGAGGACAATTACTGTGATAAAAGGCATTGTCTCATCCTGCAGGATTTGCCTTTTATCAGCCTCAAAGTCTAATTTCTCCTCTGTCTTGGGCAAATCACCACCACACCCCCAAAAACTCAACTCCTCCCTCTAAATGGAAGCAAATCTGGCCTCAGCAAAGCACCCCGGCACCTACAGGATTTTTTTGAGTCATTAACAGTGCCGTCTATCACACCTGACTGCTGAATACTTCAAGGATATCTGAGGCTTTCTAACCTTAGCATTGCGGTTTTCCCCTTCCCTCAACACCTTCAACTGCTTTTCTTCTGTCTTCACTCCACTTTTACTCCTTAGGCGCTCCATTTTTCCAGTGAAGATAATTATTCTCCTACATCCTCCTCTTCTTTTATAATTTGGGTAGTGTCAGCTCTCTTTCTGTGCTGAATAATGCAAGCCCTGCAACTCCATCTCTAAATGCTTGTCTGTGTCCATTCCCTTATGCATCTACTAAGTATCACTCAATAGACTTCTGCATATTCCATCCTCCAGTGCTTCCTTTCTCTAGATGCTCCGTTAGGAAATGATTGCTCAGATCTTATAAACACATTGATCATTCATGCCTGCCCTGTGTGGCTGTGCCTTTCTAGAAATGGTGCTGCTTTTGAAGATCTACAAGCGGAAATCCGGACAGCTGGGTCTGGTGCCAAAACCATAATCCTCATGCCCTGGGAAATGATGTGCCTACCCTGGCTGAGACAAGCTTAAACCACAGACTGTTAGAGGAAATTCAGGCAGCGTGTGTATTTAACATTAGACACTTCTGTAGAAAAGCCTGCCAATCACATTGATTGTGTCAAATTAGGTGCAGTGGGATTTTTTTTTTTTTTAATCCATGTGGACGGCTTGGAGGCAGGAAATTAAACAAACCTTTTTCAATAATCATCTCGGCTGAAAGTAAATTGTGGTCTTAATAATCTGAGAGGGACAATCATGTTATAAAAAAGATATCCCTCAGGTAAGAAATGCTTGCCAAAATTAAACTCTCATAAAAAGCAGCAATAAGAGAGGCAACCTAACAGGCGTGATCTTAATTTTATGAACAATACTCTAAAATTGAGGGATAATTCCACACATTCATTGGGTTCCAATGGAGTTTTGTATCACCTTGCACTATTGACTGGTCATTTTTAGAGTTCTTTTGTGAATGAGGGAAGTACCCACATTTTCAAGAAATATATATCTCATTTTTCTAGGTTTCACGAGTCTATCAAGTTCTCACTTCCATATTAAATTCTTCAAACATTCTTTCTGACTTAAAAAAAAAANCTTTCTTAATTAAAAAAAAAAAAAAAAAAACAAAAAACAAAACACAAAAAACCCCAAAAAACTTCTCTACTATGAAATATTGTTTTAAATGGATGTAAAGTCAGCAGTAACCTTGTGTATATTTTGCACAAAATTACCAATGACTTAAATCAAGGAGACGCATCTGGACATCTGCAACACTGATCTTTTGGGACTCCAACTTGCACACCCTGTGAAGGTGAAGACAAAGATATTTCAACTTTAAAGTACGTTACCATCAGAAGTCTTACTGGAAGTATTATGGATGGCTGCATTTCTCCTTTCTCTCCTCTGTACTACGCAGTTTAGATTTGGGCTGCTAAATGACTGATGGCTAGTTTTGATACCCAGAGCAGAGAGCAGTACATCATTTGTATGAGCTCTGACGCCTGGCAAAATCCCCAGTTGCAGTGACTGGAGAGCACTCTAAGGAATCTTTTCCTGTTCAACTTACTGGGATGTAGAACAGCAACACTTTTCACAGCCTTTCTTGCTAAGGTGATAGAGAAGGAAAGCAAAATCACAGCTAATCAAGTATTTTCCAACAAGAAATAGTAATAAACTTTTCCATATATCTCACCTTTCCATGAAAGAACAGCAGTGGTAGAACTTTGCATACACTCTTGATTAATAGAGGTAACCTGAACCCAGCTTTACTTAAAAGAAAATCAAAGGGGACAAAAGAGCCCAAGAAGTTCCTCACAAAAATAATCGTTTACTGAAGGTGAAAGGCTAAGGCATCAAGAGATGTCTCAGTATTTGCTGCCAAGAAGGATTTTTCTGAGCTTTACACATTTACATGGAGATGATGACACTGCAAGCTCATTTTACAGTAAATTTGGTTCTAAGGCATGATTAATCTAATGTGTTTTAGGCATTTACTTTAAGATAAATCAATTGTGTCTTAGAATCAACTTATTCTCCTGACCCAATATTCAGCAAGGAGAGCTGAGGGTGACTGTATTGGACATCTGTACATCTAGTGAGATGAATCCCACCTTGGCTTGCTGTTGAAGTCAACAGAAAAAATATAAAGTATATTGAGGAGGTATTCATCCTTCTTTTGCTGCACATGAGCTCACTGCCTATGGCCACACATTCCACACTAAAAGGGAAAGCCAAGGACAGCCTTGAACATGGAATCACTTTTGTGTGGTGCATGGCATTCTCTAGTTTTCACAGTTGAAATCCTTGGACTTTCAACCACTATGAGCAGGTATGAGGGTTTCCCTGGTCCCCTATCAACTCTCAGTATATTCAAGGAAAACAAGTAACAATTCCAGAGGGACAAAGACACTTCCAAATGTTCCCTTCTTAGATGACAGTCCCTGCCATCAGCACTTGTCACCATTTTTTATTAGAAAGACACTGAGATACCTTGCCTTTGTAAATATTGTGTGAAGGGAAATTTTCTTTTTAGGAATGCATTTTGCTGCTGGTTTTTGCACATCATATGAGGTATAAATGATCTGTCTTTGTGTGTGTATCTAGACCCAAGAAGGACTATTTCCCATATTGCATTATTGATAATTTTGACAGATATAGTTTCTACAACAGGATTTTCTTGTTTAATTTCAAGAACATATTACACATACTCTATTCACAATTAACCTTTTGGAAGTTCTGCTTAGCTGGATATAATTAAAGGCTCTTTGGTGACTTTGGTTGGTTATTGCTTTGTATATGCTTCATTTGAAAATGTTACTGAAATATCCAACCAGTTTTTCTGTAATATCTGTGGGTTTACTTAACTTCAGCCTAACTCTTCTAGAATTATGTCTTAGAATTCCATTTATTTCCCCTTAAAAATGCATGCATATGTACATATCTGTCTCTATCACTATATATATATTTCGATATATTTTTATATTTTTCACACAGCAATTTTCAAGTTGTCAGAGATTCATAGACATTCTAGACTGAGGCCCTCATAATTTGCTATTTAGTCTTCCTTTCTATTAATACAGAGCACACGTTTCTCTCTAACAAATTTCTATACTGTACATTTTCTAATAATTCAAAAATTTTCATGGCACAGTGATCTTCAAGATACATACATTTTATCTTCTTTAAGCTGATTTTGATCTGATTCTTTCTGCTAAGTGATCGTACTGCCACTGATTTCCTGGAGCATCTCTGCTGATACAGGATAAGGGGACAGATTTCTCTGTGTTGCGGCCTTTTCTGAAATTTGTAAAACTCACTGATCATGAACCTTCCTGCTGCTGATAGGGTACACCTAATCTTTAAAGGAAAACCATGCCACCAGCCAATGACATTTTCTAATGATACATTAGTAAAACTTACGTGATTAGATATCTAGCTCTAGGCATACATGGTCAAAGGACTGTAATGGTTATTTTGGGGAGGTTTGTTTGTTTGTTTTAGAATTTTTTTGTTGGTTTGTTTGGTTTTTCATTTTTCATTTTATACTGGTCTCCTGTATAAAACAGGCATTTAGTGCTCCTTGTGCTCCGTACTACTTGAGATGAAATAATATCAATAGACAGATAATATAAAAATGTGTAAGCTATTATAGAGAAGATCTTTGTCAAATCTGAAGGCAGTTTGCCCTGAGAGTGTGCTAGATGTTTCTGCCTCTTGTTTTAAACAGACAGGTCACATAAAGCATTTACCTCTTCCATGTAACACCTGGTGCAGTCATCCAGCATTTCTTGTTGCTCCAGAGAGGTTTTTGCTCACCCTCCCAACTGCTGGCGGCAGAAATACTCAAAGCTTTCCCAACCCCTATTCCAATTCCTTAACCTGGCCAAAGCCAGTTGTCCCCTCTGCTGAGGTGCAGTCTGGCTAATGTGGAGAAAGAGCCTTTCTATCATTATTCTCAGTATCAAGTACCAAAAACAGCAGAGGAGGCTTTGTCCCTGACATCGTCTATCTGTTTTAATCGAGTCCCTAACTTATTTTCCTCATAAATTTGTAAATAAGCCCTAACAAATAGAAAGTTTGCTTTAAAAATTCTACATACAAATATATTTTATTTAAATCCTTCACTCTCTGTTCCTTAAGGGTTTAGTTATGGTCTGTCTCTCTTTCATGTACATCATAGATAGCTTACTTGTACTCATTACAGTTTATATTTCAATAGAAATAATGTCAGTTCAGCTCCTTTTAGTCTTGAACATCCTGCTATGCTGCACTAACACTTTAAAAATAATAAGTTCAGGTTTATGCAAATGACTTCTGTTCCTAGCCCAGCTAACACTGAGAAAGACTAAAGTGTTCAACAGCAACAGTTTCAGCCCTAAGCCATCTGCAGGCTTATTTTTAGGATTTGAAATTTTAAACTGAGTATTTTGCTAATCAAAAAAACCCCAAAAAACAAAATCCTTGAATGCTCTTCAATATTACCGGGTCTTGCACTTTTACCATAAAATTAGAAGCATTGCAGTGAAGTTAAATTTTTGTGTTGACTTCCACAGGGCATAGCACTTGATAGTGCTGTCATTTTTCTACAGCCCGAGATTTTGGCAGTATGAAACTGTAAATGACTCTCAGCTTTTATTTTTTAATGTCAGTTTTTACAGACACAATTCTTGCAATGAAATCCAAATGTCCAAAACAAATAAAAACAAATAAACTAGATGGCAAACAACCATCTCAAGACCAAAAAAACACCCCACTCCTCAAACAAAAACCAGAATGCATTTCAAGGGAATGAAAGTTGCATTAAATTTCATCAGACCCATTTTTGGGAGCCTGGCAGAAAACACAGGAACACTTTTAGTTTTCAAATCTGTATTTTGAAATATGTTNCCAGAAGAATCAGGAGGGACTTGTCTCTCTCAAAAGACTGAATAAAAGACTATTTTATTAAGTGATGCTGACTTAAGAGTTCTGATGTTTTGTCCCTTTGCATTGTTTTTTTCGTGGAAAAGTAAATTGTTGCTAGGAAGGAAGAGGGGTTGTTTTTGAGAGGGTTTCGTAGTTGGTTTTTTTTTTGTTTGTTTACCTTTACTGTATGTTAATAAATCTAACTGTTTCTATTTTGAATTGAACCTGTTTTGCTTTTCTTTTAATCCTATTCCTGCAGGCTTATTTTTAGGCAAATGTGATAACCACTACATCTTTTGGTGTTTCTGCCCGGTTGTTGAATTTTAACCCATTACAGCTCTTCAATATTACCGGGTCTTGCACTTTTACCATAAAATTAGAAGCATTGCAGTGAAGTTAAATTTTTGTGTTGACTTCCACAGGGCATAGCACTTGATAGTGCTGTCATTTTTCTACAGCCCGAGATTTTGGCAGTATGAAACTGTAAATGACTCTCAGCTTTTATTTTTTAATGTCAGTTTTTACAGACACAATTCTTGCAATGAAATCCAAATGTCCAAAACAAATAAAAACAAATAAACTAGATGGCAAACAACCATCTCAAGACCAAAAAAACACCCCACTCCTCAAACAAAAACCAGAATGCATTTCAAGGGAATGAAAGTTGCATTAAATTTCATCAGACCCATTTTTGGGAGCCTGGCAGAAAACACAGGAACACTTTTAGTTTTCAAATCTGTATTTTGAAATATGTTTTTAATCTTATATTTGATTTTATTCTTATTCTTATTTTGAAGTAGATCTTTCATTTTATTGATGTGCTTAAGGTATTTACTATATCTCCCTAGCCTTTTCTTTTCTAAGCTATTTTGCTTTTTATTGCCTTCTTACATTTTTATTGATTTCCCTGTTCCTCTTTTCATAAAATTTTTTCAGTTTATGGTTGATTCTTTGTTCACATGACATTGGTTTATAGAGCAAAAAAGATGAGAGGTGATAACAGGGCTTTTCAGTGGTCACCTCATCTAAGCCTGTTTGCTATCTGCACAAATAGATCACTAGCAACGTATTGACTGAAGTGTTTAAGCTTCAGGAGTTTTATCCTGCACCACTGACATCACTGCACGTTTGCAATCGACACAGTAGGTGGTGAATGGGAGTTTGTGTTGCTACTGTATTGTACCAATCCAAACCAGGCTTCAACTGCTTTTCTATTTCTTAAGGTCATAATATGCTTGATTGTTTTTCTGTAATGATTTCAATATAATTTTTACACATTCTTCACAGAATTAAAGGTTTTGTGCAATATTTTTTCAAAGAAAGGCAAGAACCCAGTCCACAATAATTTACATTCATCTATTTTTGGAAGTTCAACAAATAATTGTCAGTACACCATTATGGGTTTTTTACTACATTTTCTAACTTTTGAAATAACTATATTAGAATTCCTGTGGGCACTTGTTTGATATTCATGTTCGGTGTGAGCAGCTGTGTGTGTACCCCTGAGAATAAGATCTGAGATAACCTTTCAAGTACTTGATCATGCTTTGGCTTCTACTTCTTATATTCCTACCCAACCGAAATGTCTGTTTCCTAAAAGCGTGTCAGTCACTTTAAACATTAGAGAAAAACAAACATCACTGGAGTACCTGAAGAAATTTGGAGTGTTCATATTATACACAAGAAATCCAACAATCAGACATTATATGCCTAGAAGCCTTAATATATCTAGATAATCTATATCCTTGAGGTACTCTAGCATTTCAAGGGCCAAATTAAAAAAAATACTAAAAAAAAGGAGTAAGAACTTAAATTTATCTGTTCGAGTCCTTATACCTTTCTTCCCTAAAAAATACTAGCATCTAAGTAATCTCTTAATGGGATTTAATTACAAAAATTCCATTGACATTTGACAAAATAGAAGGATTTTTTTCTCTTTTATTTTTAATACCCACGGACAAGATATGCTTATAATATTCACAAAAATTAATATTTCATAGGATAGGAAAACTTGCATAGACAAAATATACACACGTAGATGGAAGTTACCTTCCATTTTTAAATATGTGGAGGAAAAGTTGTTTACAATCAAGCAACATTATGCTTTGATGTACTTCATAAGTTGATGTTTTAAACATGGCATAAAATTTTCCAAATTCAAGAGGGTATGCACAATAATGTTGTTGTGTGTCTTCCCATCCGTGTGTGTGTGTGTGTGTGTGTGTCTTTTAACCTTCTTATGACCTTCTGAAAAACCACCACTGATCTGCAGAACAATGATTCCTATAACACGTAAGTTTCCTAACACCAGTACATCTCCCTTCCCCCTTTGGTGAGGACATGCTGGTTTCGTCTCTTCATCCTGCAAGGTAACAATGGAGAAAATCATTAATCTTGGTCTCAGCTGAAAGTTCTTTAATAAACTAAATGTTTGCTGTCTCTTAGAAACACTAGGTTCTCATTCATTAAATTCTTGATCTTCATATGCCTGAAATATTACCTAACATTACCACTTGTGTAATAATCTTTTTGTTCTCTTTTTGACTTTATTGTCTAATGTAACTTCTTTTGCCTTTTTTCAGTGTTTTAGTCTTTCAGCAAACATGATGTTTTATAGCTCATATTTTCTGCTGCCTCATATTCTTGATCATTTTTTTGATGAATCATTGTTTTGTTATGAAATATATTTTTCTTATAAGCATGTACTTAATTTTTTCAATCAGGATATGCAGAAGTCATTTTCTTTGGAATGCACAGCTTTGAGAGAGGAGAAATAAGGACTTTAAAAATTGATGTGTCCTTATATACGGGTATAGCATTAATTTTATCTTCTGGATTAAAAATCACATTTCCAAAAATGTCTAAATATAAAAATTAAGACATATAAATAAACTTTATAAATTATGTTGGCATATGCTAGAAGGAAGCAAATAGAGTCAAGTACCCAGCAACAGATGCACCAAGTCCTGTATTCTGGGTGTCTGCTGAAGTCTGAGAGATGAGCTTGCCCTGTTGCAAGGTCTTTGCACAGGAAAGCCTCTGAGCTTCTGTGGCTCAGGTGTTACTTTTGATACTGGAGTTCTTCTGTTTCTATCTTCTGAGAGTAAAGTCAACAGATGTGATTACAAATGGGACCTTTAAAACACATAAATAAGTGGGATTTTAAAACACATAAGTCTAGAATCAATCACCTATGCAAGTTCAGGCTGGAATAATTCTCGTTTATTTTGGAGTTTCTTCTTAAAAATGCTGCAGAAAAATACAACAATGGAATGTGTTTTCTATTGGCCGGGACATGGGTGGTTTACAATGGTGAGTGCACATACCTTTAACGACATGGGAATCTTGCTGTGAAGCCTATAACATGCCTCTGAAATAAGTACAGTAATATTTTAGAAGTTTTTAAAGGAGATTATATAGGACAATAAACTAACGGACATATTTTACATCATTATTCAGTATTCATAGAGATAAGTCTTCTTGACTAGTTGGTAGCTCAACCTCATTGTTATAAGGCACAAAGAAGAGGTGAAGAAATCACTCTGAAAACGACATTTGTTGTGTTTTTTAACTGCTCTCACTCTTTTCTAAGATTGTGTCAGCAAGTCTGTTTTATAAAATTAAGTACAACCAGATGCAAATTAGTTTAACCATCCTATCCAGTTGACTTGGAGGTACCAGGCTTGTTTGTGCAGAAAACTGAGAAAAAAATGTTTTGATGGCTCTGAAGAGACAAAAGAGTATTTAACAAATATCTGATGTAACAAATATCTGCTTAAATTCAAGAGCATAAAAAAGTCAGTTTTTCAAGACATGTGAGTTTAAGTTACTGCTTTAATTTAATTTGTAAATGGGATATTATTTCAAATGAAGGTTTAGAACTCTGATTATGATCCACTTGCTTCAATGGTATTATTCATAAACTCAAAAAAAGATCATCATGATATAGGACAGGCAACTAACCTGAATAAAAAGTGACAATACAGAAAAAAAAATTTGAAAGGTTTAGAACGTAATAAAAGTCCTTTTGATGGAGCCCTTACATTTAAGCATCTCACCATGAATATTCTTCCATTTCCTCCTATGTTTTCTTGCCAGCATATCCATTTTTAATTCAGGACATACATACTACCACAAGACAAGTAAAGACAAATGAAAATATATATGTGAGTAAACTAAAACAAATAATGTTACTTCAATATATCTTCATTCTCACAAAAAAACAGAGATTAACTTGCATTAGCCGTTAAAGTTAATATTTCTTAGGGACTTTGGTATATCAATAACTGATTATTTTTTACTACTATTTGGCTTTATTAGTTTATTTTATTATTAGTTTTATTAGATGTGTGCAAGGATATAGATCCCTTCTGCTTTGGGACTTGTATTCAAAAAAAGGGAAGAGGTCAAGACATCATGAAAAAAATGTGCTGATCTGGATGACTCTTGCAGCTGGTCATATCTTTTATAAAAAGGCATAGGAGAGATTTCTATATTTAGAGGCTCAGAATAACTTTTTCTTTTTCCTGACCTTCAGCAATTTACGTTTCCTAGGCCTCTATTTTTCTTTTAATTGAAAACAGCAGACTCCGCTCTAGCTGTCATACATTGACCTAAAATATGACATTTTTGTCTGTTTTTTATTTGATTAATAAATCGTGCAGTTCACCTGATTGTGATTTTACCTTGCATTCATACTTTTTTTTGCTGAATGCACTCGATGAAGGTTTCAGTTCATCACCTATTGAGAGCTCAGATAACAGCTGAGGACTGGGAGAATGAGACCAGCACAGACTCCAGGTGCTGGTTGTGGAGATCGGTTAACATTTGCAATTGTATTAATGGCTTCGTATTTTTCCTGTTATATGGTGAATTTTTGGATCTCTCATTCACTAAAAACCTCTCTGCTTAACATTTTTTGTTGGTTGTCCATCATATTACAGTACTGGGAGAACTCAGCCCTGAACAGAAAGGCACATATTGTTTTAAACAGGAAAAAAGAAGATTAAATGTAATCACAAAGCTCTTCCATTAGCTTAAAGTTTAAATTCTGGAGATGTTATGACTATTTTTAATTGTTTCTCCTAATTTTTTTTGTATGTTTTCCCTATTTGATGTAGTTGGTTTGAAACAATTTAGTCCATCTTTCTCTTCCAGAAGAAATCTGAGCAGAGAACTTGTACTGTTTCATTGTTCCACTTCTGCCTCACTCCCCTGCACATTATTCGTTTTTTGTTTTTTTTTTTTTTTTTTAATCCCTTTCATATCATTACTTCAGAGGAAAATAACTGGAGGATATGTTCTCCTTTTAATCTTCCTTTGCCATGTAATAAGATGGTGGTTAGAGACTGGGCAAGGAAGAACAAAGAAGATATTGTAGCAGCAGGAAAGTCTTATTCAGATTCCTAAATGAACAGAGAGAATCTGGCCAAGACTTTGCTAACATTTTCCATCACTTTTTATTGACCTCAACTTTGATGCAGAAAACACCACCTGGACACACTGTCTGCAGCGTATCCCAAAATAAACATAGCCAGTTACCACACACTCAAGGGATTCCCTTACCTTTGTAAGAGGAATCAAAAGCAATAGCAAGTGCAGAAGAATTTATGTGGTGCTGTAAATCTTCCATTCCCAAAGTCTGGAATCCTCACTGTGACATGACAGCTATGGTTACTAATTATCCAGTGTTTTGTAGCTAGGGCAATTGTCAGCCTCCAGCCAGCATTACTTTTGTCTGATTCTTATTTATGTTGACATTTTCTAGCCCAATAACTATAGTCATGCAGTCTTGTGGCCAAAGTCTACAGCAGGAGGAGGTACATAGCTCCAGAAAAAGAAGGTAATTTCTTTAGGAGTTCAGTAATATAACATTAAAATTCAGTGTGAGATGGTTCCTAGTCAATGATTCTCTAACAGGACTTGGCCAAGAGAAATGGATCTGAGGAGGCATTCAGAGACCCATACTCAGAAGACATAGCCAAGTAAAGGCCAAACCATTCCTAAATGGAGCAGCAAGCAGATACAGAGGTAAATATGCCTGTAAATAAGTAAAATTCTGCTTTATGTTTGGCCTGATCATCCATTTCCTCCTTGATATTTTTTTAAATGGAATCTTAAAAATAGTCTTCGAGAAGTCTGTGTGATTAAAAATACACTAAATGTACTTAACTGCATGGTTCTGCCAACCTTTTGTATAACAGCCTTCTGATTAGGGAGTTCAAGTAAGAGAGCAAAAAATTGGAAATATGAGTCAAATGGGAAACCTGAACTTTTCTCCTAGAATATGTAGGAAGGAAATTACATCTTCTCTTCTTAGGGAGATATTATAAAATATGGTTCAAGAGGCCCTTTGCTCAGTCTTTCAGGTTATGTAGTTTTTATAGCAAAGTCAAGAATACAAAAATATCAGTATTTTAGAGACTTTCAGCACAAGATATATACCTTGAATTCAGGAGTATTTTCTGGTGTAGTTCAGACACAGCCAGGGGACCAAAATCTCATCAAACCACAGCAGAGATTCAGTACACAACATCTTGATAAACCTTGGAACTGGGCCAACAGAAACTTCAGGAGGTTCAAAAATAAAAGTACATAGTTCTGCACATAAGGAAGAGTAATCCCATAGAATAGTAAATGCTAGGAAGGAACTCTGGGGAGAGATGCTGGGAAGAGACAGACTAAGAAACAACCTTGTGGAAAAGATCTACTTCATAGTCTTTATGGAAGAGAATCTCCTTACCTGTCTCATCCGCTTGCAGTGGAACTTTACATTAAAGAAACACTGTTTTAACTTCTCATCCAGAGTGGACAAGACTCAGTACAGAATACCTTGCCCTGTTGCCTGTATTTTAATACTTTTTACTTCATAAGCATGTCTTTATACTCGTTTAAGTATCTCTTGCCACTAAGTGGAATGCCTCCAGTAGAAGTCAGCAGGAGAAATTCCTCCCAAATCCAAGTCTCATTATCAAGGTCCTGGAATCTTCTACTATGAGCTTGTGAGACAGAAATTTTAATCTCTAAGGCACAGGGAAAATGCATATACTCAGTACCCTTATGCATCTGCAGGTGAATGTCTCTTGGTTTCTCCCACTGGGTATATTTCATTTTGCATGAGATGAATTTTATTCAGAGAGCAAGAATGACCCTCTCAGCCTAACGATTTCCATTCGTGATATGAAAAGCTGTGGTTCTTCTTTCTGCTCTCAAAAATAATTCCAGGAAAAAGTGAACATCTTTAGAAGGAGAGCCTGAGAGCACACTTAAAAATATGCTAAGACAGAGCAAAGACACAGTTCTGGAAGAAAGAGGAGATATAAAATCCATCAGTCAGAAAAGGCACTGAATCTTTACTCTCTTTCACCTTAATTTATTCTTTCCATTCTGGACTGCTGCTTCGGAGAATGACACCACCCACTGCTTCTGGCCCATTTGCAAATGTAACCTAAACGTGCAGAAACTTTTTCTGAAATTCAAAAGTGTAGCTGACATTTTTTCAGTCAACTCTAACTGCATTTCACTAACAAATGTCACAGCATGCTGCTTGAACAGCCTTGTTTCATGAGGGAAACAAGCAGAACCATCATGTTTAGCAACCTCAGGAACAGGGATGCAAAAGAAAAGCAATTTCTGTGTGTCTCCATGACACCACATGATAAAAACTACCAAGGTCATTCAACACACAACTTATACCTGTGCCAACACTCAGATTGACAAGGAACAGTATTTAGCAGTCCCGTTAATATCCTAAACAGGTAGAGCAGGGATTAAAAGGGCTCCAGTACAAGTATTTCTCATTTACCCATACTGTTGATCTCCAGATCAGAAATGATGTCTTGAGAAACACCAACAGGTTCCTCTGTTATTTCTCTCTGTGCTCATCTTCACAGTATGGACATTATTTTCACCTCAGAGAGCATCAGCCATTACAATCTTACTTTTATCAAAACACACACACTTTTGTTTTCTTAGCTAACACACAATGAAAGCTAGTCTTTTTTTTTCCCTTCCTTTTTCTTTCCTTTTTCTTTTTTTTTTTTCCCTTTTCTTCTTTTCATTTTTCTTCATCTTTTTCTTCTTCTTTTTTTTTCTTCCTTTTTCTATTTCTATGTTAGATGTTGCTAGCAATATATTTAACTGACTTTGATGGAATCTGTAATAGTAAATATTATGGTTTAATATGGTTTCTTCTAACATTTCACCTATGAAAATAAACTGCATAAAATGGAGTTCACATAAAAGATACCAGGGTTTAAGACTATTGGAGTAGGCATTGTAGATCCATTACAATACAGTACCCATAGGCAGTGATTATTTATTGGAATATGTTATGAGTCATGGCAATTCATAACACTACAGTCGCTGGAAAATTCCATTTTCCACTCTGAGCCAACATTAGGCTTACAGTACACACATTTTGATTAACTGAGACACAAATGCATCCCAGCAGTTACAGGAGAGTTGTTTCCTTTCTTTCCTAAAATTGAGAGATACTTATTATTTCCAGGAAAATAAATAAGGTCATGTGGAATGAAGCATTTACAATTCTTGGCAGGACACTTAAAATGAATAAGACTGTACACGAAAGCTTGTTTGACTGTCTATTTAGTTTAATTTTAAAGATTTCAGTCTTATCATTCATGATTTATGCACAACATGTACTGCCACTTGCTGGTCTGCTCTATAAATACCTTCATAATTTGAATTAAGATAATCTGTTATCTGTGCTTGGTAGATGTATTACAGTTTTGTACTCACTTAAAGTTCCACCAAACTATAAAGCCTTTTTGCATTTTAGATTTAGCTAAAAATATTCACCCATTAAAATAGCAATCATCATTAAAATTAGTTCCCTGATTCTACTGATTAATTTTAAAGCAACAAGCAAGGTTTCTGAAAATTTACAATTAAACATATTTTTAGACAAAACTTGACAATTTTTAAGAGTCTAGAGAAGCAGTTACCTGGTATAAAATCTGCAGGACACAGTTAGAGGGAAGAGGAAGTAATTTGAAATAAATACATGTATTAATATAGACATGTCATAAGAATATTGCCATAGGCAACAGAGCAGTATTGCTAAAAAAGTTTAAAATTAATATATTTAGGACTTTTCCAGTTCTCTCCAGACAAATGTGGATCCTTCTATAAAGGGAGCAGGTTGTTTCTTTATGAATATATAGTTTCTGGTTAAACAAGTCTCAAACTGTTCATCTTCTATCACCTCTGTAGCTTCAGTGAGACAAATGTGATTAGCTGGCCTAGGAGATGCAAGATAAGGGTTTATAATTACATTCTGGTAAATAGGCATTTTTAGACACATGAGGAATTTGAATCTTATGTTCACTTTTGGCTGCTGCTAAAGGGAGGGAATAACCTCTTCTCCATATTTGTGAGAGAGAGAATAAAAAGTGCATTGAGAACTATAGCTTATGTCTATTAGGAAATGCTAAATCACTGGCACAGACTGCTCAGAGAATTTGTGGAAATGCCATCACTGGAGATCTTTAAGATAACTTAGACAGTAAAAGGTCATAGCTTGATGCCTTTATTCAGTCATTCTAAGTATCACATAAATGTTCTTGAAAGCATTTAAGAGCTATGCAATGCCTATTTTAACTTAAAACCATAAAACACTTCATATGTTTCTTCAATATTCATCTTCATTTACAATCAGAAAAAGCTGAGATTTGAGTCATTATTATTTTTAATTTTCCTATTTTCTTTTATTTGATTTCCTGGGTCTTAGAGGAGGGCTTGGATACTTTTTTATTTATATTGTGGACCATTCCTCTTGTACTGGGGTCCATCAGTTGGTAGCTACTGGACTAGAAATCCTCTTGAATCTGTCATTTTGTTTGCCACAAATAGTTTCTGAAAAATGGTCTTTCTTTTTAATATTTAAATTATCCTTTAAAGTCAACTGAGTAATACAAGTTCTAATTTTAAGTCTGAAAAAAAGCCAAAGTCTGTAACTGCCAAGTACTGTCATAGTTTAGGAAATATTAACATGGGTGCAACCTTAAACTTTGGCACATTCTAAAACGTTTTTAACAGTAGGATGATACTCAAAGAAAGATGTAACGGCATGTATTTTTAAATTAAGGACTGCCATTACCCTTAGATTATGGGGCAAGGGGAGGCCCTGCATAGGCCGACAGATACTTTTTTTTTTTAATAGGAAAGAACAAAATATCTCTTTAAGAGGAAATGAAGCACATTTCCTCGTTTTAAATAACCAATATGCAGACAAGATTTTAATCTGTTTATCAGTTTTTTAATTCTTTTATGACTTTATTTCTCATGAGCACTGAACATCATACAGTAAATCCAGATTTCAAGCAGCAGAACAAATGAAAAAAAAAGCAAGCTGCAAGCTCCACTGGTGGCGTAATGGGCCCTTGAATGAGTATTTGTTGTCAAGTTTGTGAGTCAAGGAATCAAATATTGCTCAGCTGACAGTACTGCAGATGCAGTCATAAAATATTGGTGATGGACTCAAATTGCAAATAACAGCAGTCTACAGGATGTCCCAGGTGACCACTGGACAGTAGCCACTCTTGAAATGCCATCCTTGAGCCTTTTAAATAAAGAGCAGTGGTAGATTTTTATAGAAGGTGTGGGAAAGGGAAGGACAAACTTGTAACAGACTGTTTTGATGTGTCAGGGCAAGACAGAAATAATTAACTGGGTCCTACCTGTCTCTGCTGTACAAGGAGCACATTGTGCAGAGCTCACAGCTCTCTCTTTGTCCTCCCGAGCACTGCAGGGATAAACAGGAGTGCCTTATGCTCTAAGAAGCAGCTCCAAAACCTCCTGAAGCCAAGAGACTCATGATCAGCTCTTCAATTTGGCTCAGATTCCCTGTGTGCATTGCACCCAATCGGTATAAATACCTGTCCTGAACCTTCAGAATAAGCAAAACACTTGGTCGCTACCTGCTTCAGCTCTCTCTGCATACTATATAATAAAATTTGGTTTTCTTTTGTTCTATATTTTTTTAATAAGGACCAGTATACAATAAACATATAAGAGTTTCTGGCTTCATTCCCTCACTATCCAGCATACAAAGCAGGTCCTGAGGTCCTGCTCTTTCCTCAGTCTGCTGTAGCCCTACAACCTTCCCCTGGTCCACATCCTCATATTTAGCAGATAAAGGAGATCAATACAGCGGAAACATTGTTTTGCTCATCAGTCAAGAAGATGGAAGTGTCTCATGGGTTGTACTGCTGCTTCAGTTTATGGAAAGGACAACAAAATTGCCACGTCCTCTGTAAGAGAAAGAGCTCAGGTCCGCTCACAGCCAACGGCAGCTTTACTCTCCTCTGTATGAACACCCATGGTGAGGGCTTATAATTAATACAGTTTAAGCAGACTGTGAATTGATATATTAATCCAAAAATTATCCAGTAAAGACTCACTTCTGACTGGTAATGGTTAATACATTCTCCTGACCATTTGGATAAGAGAAAAGTCTGTATTCATTCCATCAGACTTCAGCCACGTGAAAGTGACGTTACCAGTTTAAGCAACTGCCTGTGCTCTCATTGCTGCCTAAGGAAAAGGAATATGTTACATAACACCCATTTTGGCAGTAGATACATCACTTTCTGGAGATGTCAACTTCTCTCCAAAGACAATACAGGCTCCTGGAAGACAAGGCTGGAAAAGGGCCCGTCCTTTTCGATGGTGCAAGTTAAGTCAAATGAATTCTGCCAACAGGCTGCTGCTGCTATAAATCACAGCAAGCTTGTGCCCAGTCCCACACCGACACAGCTCTCTCAAAGCAGCTGTGAGAAGTGACAGCTGCCTGGCAAGATACTAGACTTAAATACGAGCAGATAAGAAGTGAGATGGAGTGATTTTGGACTTGGAAGAAAAAAGGGGAAAATATGAATCATCCATTTTATACAGTATATTATGCCTTTTATGGTTCAAAGCAACATTTGTGTGACACCCCCCAGAGAGGGTAAATTTCAAATAGGTTCTCTCAAGATGCTTTTCAGCCATGCAGCAAAAGTGTTCTGGTGTTCATCTGAAGTGCTATACTGCCCCTCTATTTTACTTCTTAAAAAATTGAAGTAAAGCAGAAAATAGTTAATTAACAGAAATTGTCTCGTGAGATTTGTGTTGTTTGTAAGCATCAAAATTAAGGAAAACTTGTTATTTCCGTAAGATTTTATGGTTATCTGCTTAAAATCCTGGGGAAAAAAAAAATATAGAGAGGTAGCATGGGAGGTGAGGGGAAGAAGCTTCTGAACTGATTAAAAACATAGATTTAGGTGGAACATTTTTGGATTTATGACAGTTTTTATGTATGCTTTTTATGGTTTTGTTCACCATTCATAATTCTCATTTTATGAGCATTAATCTTCTAAAATACCTCAGAAATGAACAGACACATGACCCATTTCTGTGTATCATGAGTGACCATTATAATCTATCTGCTTCATAAAGAAAGTTTGGCAGTTCAAATCCTTTTAAAACAAAGGGACAGCAGACCAGACTCAGGCAAATGCTCAAATACCAATAATAGCTAAAAGCAACAGTATTGGCAATGAAAAAGGACTAATGAAGGGGTTTGTTATTGAGATGTAAATAACCTTTTTGTTCTCTCTTGCTTTCTTTTGCTCAGTATTTTGTGAACAGAATTAACTAGGAATATTTGAAAATCCTAGGAGGGAGGCTGTTTATTGATCATGGTTAGTTCTGCCTGCCATGCTTGGAGTGCTCTGAAATTCATGCTTTAATTTGCATGAACTGAGATGACTGGCCTGTATAATGATTAATTGAGTATTATTATTAATTTGGAAAACATTTAATTAAACTTTAAAGGAATTAGTAACAAGATATTGATGGAAATGGGTATATTGAATGGTTTCAATATGTAAGAATTAAGTCCCACATAAATTGCATATGTAAGGAGATAGAGATAAAACTAAATAGGAAACTGTCAGCAACAGCTGGTCAAGCCTGTGTTACTGTTTTAGATCTACCTTAAGATCACATGAACAAAGTTTAGTTATATGAAGTCTTTATATAATATTTTGTAGCACATTAATTTGTATTTAAAACTGTGTGGTTGTAGGAATTGATTCCTCTCCAGGAGTTTAGACACACATAATCTTAGACTGATAGTTTTCTCCTTTCCTCTTTTTTATTATACATAATAGGAAGAATCTTGCATCAGAAAGACTATTTTTTTAGGTACCGAGAAGATGACAATCCAACTGGTGGACATCCTGTTCCTCAAAAGCTGTGTCTGCATCAATTTCACACACACTGCAGAAAAGGGAAAGGTGAGAGACCTCTTCAAATCTGGGAATGCAACAAAGCTTCTGGGATGTCAACCTAAAGTGCTGGCAACACATAAATTATCAAACTAATTTTGAATTCTAGGAGAACTTCCAGATTGACAGATGTAACCTTAGCTAGAAAATCAGGCACTGTGATTAGTAAACTAAAAATACAGAGTAACTTGAAACAAGATCTTGTCTTTTGGAAACTAAGTGAATTGTCAGAATTTATTTTAATTTCTCTCTAGCATGAGAAAAAAAACACAAAAAACAACCAAATAGAGAAAACTGTGAAATTAAAACTTGAGTTGTCCGTGAATTTCCATAAGATTTTTGGACCTTCTTTGCAGAAAGTAAACTGCAAGTATTTCAGTGGATTAGAAACACCATTTTAGATCCAGAATAAAAGTCAAAACCAACCAACCAACCACAACAAATCCTTACATTTTTCTAAAAAGGTATGTTGAGAGATGTGTCATCCTGGGAGTATTTGTTTGTTTGCTTAGTTGCTTGGTTTTTAGTTGTTGTTGTTGCTGTTATTTTTTTTTGCTAGGGTTTCTTATGTGCATGTAATTGCCATTTTTAAGTAGTTAAGAAGGGAGAGTTCTTAAACAGAATAGTGATTTACCATCACTGTTATACAGGTTTTTCTTAACAATTGACATTAAAAAATGAACCTTGAAGTCGGCAAAGAAAGATATTCCTCTAGAATATGTGAAATTGAGCCTGGTGTGCAAATTTCCCTTCCTTTCTGAGTCAGAGATCCAGAATGTCCTCTCCTCTGCAGGATATTGTTCTACAAATTTCTCCCAGGCAAGCTAACAGTAGTTTTATCCATCTATCCACTGCTAGCAAAATGTAAGAATAATCAATACAATAAAAATATATGATGCCACACATACCATTGTGTAGACAACTACATAAAAATAGATAAAATATTATATAACTTTCCTTTTTTAGCAGTGTCATATGCATTTAAATGGTGCAACCCATGAACCTTTATTCCCATTTGCATTCCTTAGAAGACAGCATTTTTCACCCCTTTCCAGAGGAAGTGAATTAAAAAGCACACCTATTCCTTAAAGCACTTACATATCTGCTTGACTTTAAGCTTTGGTCCAGCATATTAGATTATTCAAAGAGGCAGAATGGTACTTAGTGTTATTTTCTGAAACATAAGTGTCTCTCAGGAAGGTATTAATGAGCATCAATTTCAATTTTGGCTGTGTAAATATATCAGAAGATCCTCTGCATAGTGTAAAATACTTTGATGCTCTTATATATTTTCAGATTCACACTTCTGTGAGCAGTCAACTGTATCAGGATCTGTGTCTCTGATTGCAAAGTCTGGGCGAGACCAGTAACTCTAAGGCATGTGAATAACCCAGACTCACATGAACAATTCTGTTGAAAGCAACAAAAATGAAACAAATTCCCTAAGGCAAAACCCCAAGAATAAAGTCCTCCTGCCGTCAGAAGTATTCTGGGAAAGCATATTCTCTTATCAATGTCTTTATAACACTAAAATTTGTCTATCAGGTTAAAAAAAAAAAAAGAACTTCTGTTTTGCTGTAAGCCCTCAGTAAATTACTGCCCAAAGCACTTATGCCTGATCAATACCTGAATTTCTTCAAAAACATTGCTTTTCAAGCAATATTTTTTAGCTCTGAACATTAAACCATTTCCCCTCATTTTCCCGTCTACTTAAAACAAACATTTTTATCATTTTTTTTTTCTGATAAAAAGGAATGAGTGCATCATTTCAGTTTGCTGTTACCCTTGAAGTCTCGTTATAGCAGCACTGTTCTTAGTGCCAGTGGACTTTCATAAAATTAGTAGCTGGTAATCCTTCTTGCACTTTGCCATTTACATGTGCCAATTGCTGCACTCAGGAGCACACCAAGCTTCCATTGCAGTGAAAATCCCTCATAAAATATTCCATCAGTTTTATTTTCTGAGAAACTTATTCAACTTGGTTCCATTCATTACAAAGTTTGTAGAGGCCAGATTACATAAAAAGCACATGCTGAATAGACATCATGCAGAAAAAAAATGGGGTTTTGATAGTAATATATTTTTAAAAAATGCAGTAAGAAAAAATATTTACATAAAGTGATATTACTAAATAGTGAATAGACTTGTTGTTTTTATCTTTTGGAATTCAGAAATCACCTTCCACTCTTTCCATTATTTCTCAGAACAATTTTCTGTCTCTGTGAAGTTTTTCAAAGAGGGAGGGCTGTCTGTAATTGATCAGTCTTCTTCACAGCAACATGAAATGCCTGCAGAACTCTTTCACTTCAGGACTATTAGTCTAGTATGGAGGAATCCCTTCTCACAGACCAACACGCATATGCTGGCAAACAAAATTTAGCTGTTGGATCAGAAAATCTGTGCAGATACCAGATTACCATATGGGGAAAATGAGAAAATGAACTGTTAGCATGGGAGAAATTCTGCTAATGCTCATCTTAGTTCTGTGAGCTTACTTGGCAATAGAACAAGCATACCCAGAAGAACCTCCAGGCAAATCCCCACGTGTGGACAAGTAAGGAATTCTACCAGCTGAACAAACTGTAGGTGAATGAAGCACAGCCTGCCTGAGGCATGTGCACATGAGCAGCCATGTAACTGAGAAGGGATTTTCTCACCTGATGCCCTTGCTGAATCTCTGCTAAAGTTGCCCCTTTCCTTGGATTTGCCATTTATGCTGTCTTGGAAACAGAAAAGAAGCTGTAAAGTGCAACACCAGCTTTGTCCTTTGCTGTTGTTTCTGCCTTTATATCCATCTGGTTCTCAGAAACAACCTAATTCTCTCACATTCCTGGAAGTGAGCAGATCCATCTGTTTGATAAGAGGGTGAGTCAGCATGAGAGCTCAGTATCTGTATCAAGGACCCTTAGAAACAGATATGAAAAAAACCAGATCATGTTTGCAAATTATATTACATTTCATTGTTATAACAGAGAAAAATGTCTTTATTTCTTTCAGACATTCATCAAATACATTTTTATGTTGATAATTTTGGTTTTATCTTAGTACTTCTGAAATTAATTCTGCCGCCACAGATATCATTTGATGTATATGACATTTTCCTTCAAAACTCATGTGGATGAACCTTGGAGATACTGATTTTTATTAGCTTAAGAATTTAAAATTTTTCATTGAATCCCAGAAAACATATCTGTTCTTCCTTTGCTTGGGATGTAGTTTGAAGTCATCAGCCAATACCTCCATGAGAGAAAAAAGTATCAATATTAAAATCTGACAGGGAGAGTCATCAAGAAAAGAGACATAACTTTCACAATCACTGAAGTTCATCTGATATAGAAGATCCTAAGTCAGCTTGAAGACAACTTCACTGGATAAAGGCACAGAGAGTGTTTGGTTCTCTTTCTGGCAGGTGAGTACCACCTGTGATTTTACTGCAGCAGGTATCTCAGCTGTATCCACTTTACTTCACAGTGGAGAGAAATTGTGTTACTCTTGTCTGAGAACAAACAGACCTCAAATATGCAATTCTATGTAAACCATGCAGTTGGTTATTTTGTGTCTTTAGTATCTGGCTGGATTTCCTTCTTAGCTCTTTATCTACTTATTTCCGCTATTTATGTTCAGCTGTGCTCTGTCCACGTCTGACAAAATAAGTTAAATTTGGCTAGTGAACACAGAGATAGGTACCTAACCATGAATTTTCTGTTAAATGGTATGCCAGCATGACTGGTTCATGTAGGGGTCTCTATGTAAATTTGAGTTTCCAAAGCGTGTCCATGACTCTTCCTTCCTACCATGCAGGCACTTAGCTGAATTAATCTACTCTAGTTCAGCTTTCAAGCACTCTTGATAGAAAGCCATGTATTTATCTGTGAGTAGGATATCTCCTAATTGCTCAGCTCCATGCAACTTTCTTAATAGACTTTTACTCATCCCTTTAAGAAAAAGAAGGCTAAAGTAGAGGTTTATGGGCCTGATCCAATGCAGGGAAAATGCCAGGTTCATTTAGATCTGTTGTCAAACAATTAGTCTTTAAATAATTTACCTCAAGACAGAAAAAGCCACTTCCAGAAACAGCAATATGTTTCTGGAAGGCATTGGCTCGGCGCATGATCGCTGCTGCAACTTTCCATTCCTCTCCTCTTTACATGTGTCTCTCACACATTTCTTTGAAGCACTAGATAAAATAGCACAGAAATTGCCAAGAATAAACACGGCTGGAATAGTCTGGTCAAACCAGGAGAAAGCACTAGGAAGCAGAAAAATGTCTAAATCATTTTTCTTTTCATCCCCATTAGACAGTTGACACTGTTTAAATGCTCTAACCAGATACCGTAAAACTCATTTGGTTATTTTTATAGCAAGAAATGTCTATTTATTGCCAATTTAATACCATTTAGGGTGGTATTTAATATTCTACTCAACCTGACAGTGGTGTAATGTCATTCCAAAGCACCAGTACTGTTAGAATGGACAATTAAGGAGATAGCTGACCAGTTTCAATTGCAGGTTCAGCAATTGAAATCGGGGCAAACAACTGCCCATTTATTACCAGCAAGATTAAAACACTCTCTTTCTATTGTATCCCATGGAAGACAAAACTGCAATGTTTACAGAAGAGGATCCAGCAGTCTGGCTGAGGAAAAACTGCAAAGGAAGAGTTTTACACCACAGTGTTAAGCTTGGGATGCCAAACTGTGATCACAAGAAACCATTCCTAGGAACAAATTAGTCCTTCTACCTACAAACTTCCACAAAACGAATCAGAGCTACATTTGTTGTACTTTCAAACACTTACTTTTTCAGACACAGCATGTTTCTTTTTCATGTTTTCAAATGCACAACCTGGTCCTTTGTATGCTGCTGTCATGGTGTGATATGCTCCAGGTTTGTGCCTCAAGCTGCATGTCTCTGTCCATGTGTGCATGGCTTCACTACAGATGTCAAAGCTACACTTATTTCTTCTTTTTCTCTTTCAAATATGAATATCATCACCTTGTTTAATTTTCACTCATTCAAATAGTTTTCTATTCATGATTACTTTGCAGGTTTGCTTTTTTGTTGTTGTTGTTGGTTTGTTTGGTTTTTTTTTTTTTCCTGGAGGCAAATAGATAAAAACTGCAATCATTGCGTATGTATATATTTGTATATGGGTGTACATGTGTGTATATGTTCAGCTATCCATATATTTGTGAGTCAGAAGACAATGGGAGATTAGAGATTATGCTTTTTGACTGTAGGACTGACATTTTTACAATTAATAAGTCTTGGGACACACTGTTATCTGGGAAAGAGGAAAAGAAGCCTTGTGCTAATGCCCTGGTAATGGACTGCTCACAGGTGTAGGAACAGGACTTTTAAAATGAAAGGATTGGAATTTTGGAGGGGCTTTTTTCCCTACAATGTGTTTCCAAGAGCTTGAAAAGTCTGGGTAAACACCCTACACACAGAAACTGCTGTGATATTTGACTCATGCAGGCAGGCCTCTGTTCCAGTCCAGTCCAATGTAGTCACTGTTTTGCCTGATAACTCCTGTACAAGCCTTGTGCCTGGTACTCTAATGGGGAAACTGTCCGAACTGGGAATAGATGACTGCCAGTCAAATGCAGATAATTAATGTTACAGAGAATGAAGCAAAGATTAACAAAGAACTCTGTCAGTTGGATCCTGTCCTAGTGTTTACTAATGACAAAGGAAGGCTTTGCTGCATCCTGGACAATTTATTTTATTTTATTTTTTCCCAGTACAATCCCATTCTCAAGGTTGTTGCTACTGCCTTCTAAGATGGACTTACACAATAACTTCATACAGATTAGAGCTGTGTGATCCTCTGTCTTCCTGATTTATTTGGACAGACCCTTCAACATTTATATCATCAGTATAGATTTTCATGTTGTGGTTTAGGATGATTTCTTTTTACCAGTGTTTCTTCTTTAAATGTGTCACAGGACACCAGAAAACATTATGCACTCTGAGAGAAAGAGAATAAAACATGTGCATTACTTATTAATTTATTGTAATTATTTTTTATTTTATTTTGGCCTTTGACACTCTCTTGTTTCCAGACACGGGCTCATGTTCAGTTCAAGAAAGTGCTGACAGTCAGAAAGGGTACTTAGGCATGTGTTTAACATTAGCATATCTTTAATTCCTTTGGGCATTCAAAATTCAAAGTATGTTTAAGTATCTTCCTGCTTGGGACATTAAATCTCTTCTTTCATTTTGATTTCTGCAGCCAACCTTTGCCTGTACCCAAGGCATCCTTTGTGCTCATTTCCATACTACTCTTCAAATATTAACATTTCTAGATTTACCCTGAGAGACATAAGCATATAAGGATATGTTTATGAGAAATGTATATGTGCATATGAGAAACTAAAGCAGGACAATTTTTGTTTAGGTTTCAATAAATAGCATATATGACAATATGTTATTTTTTTAATTTGTCGATTTATTTTTCTTATGAGATGGAAAAGACTTTAACCTCATCCAAAAAAATGAGGGGTTTTTATGGTATCAGAGGGAAAATTACCCTGTGCAACTTGAAATAATTTTTATAAGATCACAGTAGTTACAGAAAGAGTTCAGTTTTGAATACTCAAAGGTTAGGATATATCCTGGAGTCACTGATAAAAGCCTCAGGAAAACCTTTGTTCAGATTATTTAACCAGAAAATCTATTTTTAAATATAGGTGCATAATTTGAAAACACCACGACTGAAATCTCCTTCAACAACAGACAGATGCCTAGAGTGGAATTCACTTGACCCCTGAAAGATCTAAACTGTGAATGTCTAAAAATAGTAGGTGAAATAAATTAATTTCTATAGTCTACTGGGACAGATTTAAAATATACCAAACATTAATAATTTCAACAAAAACTGCCTAACAAAAGGAGATGTAATCCAGCCTGGGGATACTCAGGCTCTAAGAAGAATTACAGACAGAAAAAAATTACTTTCTGTGCCATTATATTTTTGCATTTATGATTTTTGCATAATGGTGCTTTCCTATTCTGTTCATTCAGATATTACTCCAGTTTTGGGGTTCTGCTTACATTGCTTCAACCTCATCTATCTGCAGTAATCACATGGCTCCCTCTCTATTCAGTAGGACCGAGAGGCAGATCTGAACTCTGGGGATACATGTCTCTCTCTGCTACATATTGAGGATACCATTGTGTCCAACAGAAAAGATGCTCAGCTTCTACCCTTAGTGTCAAATGATATAGACTTAAGTAAATCATTGACTACTATTAAGAATATCACAGGTAGTAAACCTGGGTTTTTTTAGTGGTTTTGGTGATCTTTAGGTTTCCCTTTCACTGTCCTAAGTGTGAATCTGACCTTCCCCATCTATTTTTTAAGACTCCATAGATTACACCAAACGTAGTGTGTTCATAATCTCTTGCCTGACAGCTGCTCTGGTGTGATTTATAAATGTTTCTCTGGTATACCTGGGTTTCTGGTGAATCTCAAATGGTGCACACTGCGAAACTAATGGCAGCAGTTTCGCTTCCTCTCACTCTGCTGGATGCCAGCCCAGGAGCAAACAGCAACCTGTGCCAAGTTTCAGGAACATGTTCCTGAGTTCAGAAATCTCTCATACACCTGTCCGCTGTTATTACAATTCACAATATGCATTTCTTCTTCCAGCTGTCCTCCATCATGCTGGCATGTGGTGCTCTGCATAGCAGACCTCCGTTAGATTTTTCAGTTACTTCAGTAAAAAGTACAACAGCAAAATACTTATTTCACTTTTGTATGTCCTTAAGGTTTACTCCGCTCTCTGAAAAACTAGGCACTTTGCAATTACCATTGATTGCCCACTGTACTCGGGGAGAGAAAAGGAGCGGATAATACAGAATCATCCACTGAGAGGGTCTTTGGGTTGACTGTGCTTGTCAGTAGTGTATTGCTTATTTTGAAGAAAAAAAGAAGGAAAGTGGGGTTTGATTCCATACATGTTTTCAGTGGTCATTAAGACAATTCTTTTTGTATTCAATCCAATACAAACTTACACAATTCAGTAGAAGAATGGGACCAGGGAAATATTAACTGACTATAGAGGTCAAGTCCTTCAGACTTTAAACAAGAACATCTAATTTAGGAGTCTGTATTTTGCTACTGACTATACAATGGAACTAAGTTCCTATTTGTGGCACTTAGGTGCTTAAAAATAAATATCTGCTCCCCACTAAATGATGCAATTAACCTCCTTGCAGTAACAACAGATCTCCAGCAGCCTACCCCCCAGCTCTTAACCTGCTGCTCCACCCGCACTTATTCTCCACTGAAATTCCACTGGAGGTATTTGTAGAAAAATAAACACTGAATTCTGCTTCACATAAAAAACATCACTGGAAACCAGGGAAGCATCTAGTCTGTCTTGGAATTTTTATTGAAATGCTGAAGTAAAATTATTTCAAGGTTTATGGATTAAAATTGGTACCAGTTCATTACTATTTTATTTGGATTTCTTTTCTTACCTGCTATTATGATGCTCTGCCTGCATGCCTCTGTATCTTATCCCATATTTCAGCAGAGTTCAGAAAGTCAGTCTTGCTGCCCAGAACAGATAGGGGACACTAAAAGGAAGTGCAATTTGGAGGAAGAAGGTTGGACACAAGAGTTGTTATTATCCTTTCAGTTTAAAATCTTTGAAATTGTTCACATATGGGGAAAGCTTCGAGGTGAATTCTGCAAAGGAAGCATTACACTGTGTACCAGATAACAAGATTAACCCAGGATTTCAGCTTTGGCTTTCTACCAGGCACAAAAGCTCAAAATCCTGTGAAAGATGGCAAAGCAAGCCTGTCCTGCCTCCACGTAGCAGGAATGAGAGGACCGGCTAGCATGCTGGATCTTTCTCTAAAGAAGCGTTGCCTCAGTACCGTACAGCTGACTGCAGTCATGGGTTTTCATAGTGAGAAGAGACCTTAAAACACTCCATCTGTGAGGTGCGTGTGTGTATTTGTATTGTGCAGAGAACCACATTTCCCCTGGGAGTGCTCCCATCACTGCAGGCAGTGGGGGCTCTGCAGGGACAGAGCCACAGTCCCAAGGTGGACAACACCCAGGGCAAAGGCTGAGCCAGGCCCCCGTTCCATTCTCCACATCACAGCATACTCCAAGCACAGCATCCCCCTAGATAGGAGGGGTAATACTTTTGTAAGCAAAGAACATGGTGCGATATTTTGTTCCTCCGTGGAGGGGTGATGCTCAATACATTTTTCATCACTGTGGAAACATGGTGTTTCTTTATTTTTGATTTTTGTCTACCTTAATCTAGACACCAAAACTAGTCTCTGCCACTTGGAAATTCGTACTAGGAGAGAGGTAAGAGCAAGTGACTTAAAAATGAGAGGTGTAAGGTTAAGTCTTATTTTTACTTTATTAGTTTTTAGATAAAAACAGGTACACTCAAAACAACTTAGAAGAGTGTTTTGTCCCTAGTTTACATAATCATGGGTGCCTTCTTCTACTCTAAGTCCAGGCTTCTTTAATGTTGACATCTGGAAAAAGAGTCACTCTTACATTTCCTAAAGCAAAATTCTTGTTGCCTGTCATTGAATGTCATATATTCTTTATTACATTAACTTATCAAAATTAAATAATCCTCTTTATTTGTGTTAGGTATCTCAGACCCATGAAACTCCTTCCTCCTAACTGTTTCACGAGTGACATGATGTTATATTAAAAAAAAAAAAAATTGGCAATAACTTCAACATAGCTCAAAATACAGCTGCTAGTGACAAACATTTAATAATATAAGTGTTTTGTATTTCTAAGCATAATTTAAGTGGGCTGTGCAATTTAAAACTGATTTACAGCTGGTGAGCTGCCTCCAGGAAGAAAAATAACAAAGATCTTCTAGTCACTTAAACCGTAGTTAGAAAACAAGTGAGGAAGCTCTGTTGGACCCCTGTTATCAGAAAGATTTTTACTAAAGTGAAGGAGGATAGCTGCCCTAGTACAGTTTGATATAGCCATAAATTTCATAATGCATATTTTTATGTCCTCTGAGGCTGATATAGGAAAGGAGAGGAAGACTGGTGGTATCTGAGCAATGCTATCCAAAGGTATTACACCTGCAAAAGGAATGTGTTTGAGTACATGTGCTTTGTGAGTACTATATTCGATTCTCTTGTGTAGAATAAAATATAATATTTCCAAATGCAAAGCCACAAAAATTGCCTTTTTTTTTTTTTTGAGGAAAAAGTATCTGGGATTTTAGGTGATTTTTAATTAGCATATTGAACAATAAAGAAAAAAAATGAAAAAACCCATCGTAGGAACTCAATTTTATTTGATGGAAAAAAAATTCTCTCCGGTTTAAATTTACCCAAAAGTTTAATGGAAGTTAATCAAACAGAGAGAAAAAGAAGGGAAATGGAGAAAACAAACCCTCACTGAAATCAAACACATTTTGCTTTTCATCAAAGAAAAATCAGTTCAGATTTCTTTTTCTTTCTTTTCTTGTTTTAGCAAGAAGCCAGAAGAATTAAACTGTTATAATTGAGATCAAACCAAAATATTTTGTTCTGATTTCCATTTTGGCCAGTGTCAGAAGCTGCTGATCATTTATAGTGCCTAGCAATTATTCCACACCTCTGTGGCACGCTGGCACCCAGGATTTCTGTGGTGCAGCACTTGCCTGCCCATGCAGCAGAGAGCTGGGATGGGCCCCCGGCTGCCTCAGCAGCAGGATGGGCAGTGTGGAGTTTAAGAGAAGAGACAATTCTGAGCAGCAGGTTACCATTAGCATGGTGCTTTTGCAGATTTTTCAGATTTATCAGCTGCAGGTAGGGTTCGTCTTCCCCTCCTGCCCCAGACCTGCAGCACCTCCTGGGAAGAGCTCAGGGTCTGTGCCAGGGGAGGACAGAGCAGCTGCCCCACTGTACTGCCTCTGTCTCCTGACATCTGTCTGCACTCAACGTGGATCCTGCCCACTTTTCCTGAAATATTTTACTTACTGGCTGTGGAAACAAGCCATCTGTGGCCAAACTTTAGGCCACATTTACCTGAGGCAGTCTGATTTCTGCTCTGTGTACCCCCATGCCACGAGCATGCATTGCCTTGATTCAATACCCAAGAAAGTCTTATCCTTTAATTCAGAAAGCGTCAAACCAGGGAGTAGCTATTTTCCTGCACATCAAATACAAGATAATACAATATCTGTAGCTTTTGAAAGCAGTGATTTGTGTTGTGGGTCCTGCTAAAAACAGCCAAATGTTATGTACTATCCCTTTTACATCCCTTTCCCATACTCTTTACATGTAATATATATTTAATATTTATGATGAAGAAGTTTAGAGCCTGAGAAAGAAAGAAAGAATAAAAGAAAAATAAATGTAGTGGAGCTCAGTGTTAAACATCAGACATAACCCTGCAAAGTACCTCAATCCTGGGCCATGAGATTTCTATCATTTCAATTCTGGTACGCCTTTGAAGTGAGACTGATAACTGCATCAAATTCCATGGCACTTCCTTGAGTTTTGTAAATATGTACCATGGTAAGGTGACTAAATTCATTCCCAGTGGTGACCGAGAACAAGATGAAAACAGCCAGATATTTAAGTGTGGCTGAATTGTGCATTAATCCTCCCCAGCTCTTAGCTGCCCCTACAAATAACTGCTATTTGACACAATAAAGACTCAAAGATCTCAATAAGCAGCATTACAAATGGAGACTTTGGAAGAAAGGCTGTCTGGATTCAAATAGATAAAATGTCCCATTACAAATTACAATACACATGTACTGCAATAATTTCTGTCAATCAAACTGTCCTAAAGAAAGCAGTCAATATCAAATAAGATTCTGCAGTCAATGGGCCATAGTCATTTCTGTTGTTGATCCACTGAGGTTAATAGAGTTGGAAGGGGAATAAATAAATAAGACATAATAGGGAAACAGTATGCCATCTGGAAAATAAATGGAGGAAGTAAAGGGAAAACGCTAATCTAGCATATCCAGGGTTTCAATTTATTCTCTGCTATCTGCACTATCTAATGAGCAGCTGCATGAAGTTAGCACTGGTTTTCAGGAAAACAGAATCCTATTTCAGGGCAGCCCACAGGTCTGACCATTACTACAGCTCTAAAAGTCTCTCTTCCAGCTCATTAATTTCCCTTGATCTTACTGTCCATTCCTGACTTAATAGATTCCTCTTTCCTTCTGTAAATGGAATGGTGACCCAGGGAAATATTTCTCTTTAATGCACCCTGTGGCTTAGTTTTTTCAGACATTTCCTGGTCTCCCAAGGAAAATATTTCCCATAGACCTTTTACTCATACTACAATAACATATTTCCTTATGAGCTCTGAATCACCATCCTTTAAGTATACATTTTCTCGTCTCTTTGTTCTGCTTTCCCATAGACTAATGAAGAGACTGCAACTCCCAAGATTGCCTTCTTCTATTGTTAGTGAAGTTTTTCTACTCACCTGTAATTTGGTGGGTTTCCTTATATTTTATTTTCTGACACCCTACCCTATCCAATTTGTCTTGGATGTGCTGACATATTTTTTTAGATAATGACAGAATTAATAACCCTTTTGTATAACTATATATACACATATACAATTCAGAGTTTATATCTCTAGATAGTCCACAGTTTGGTGTCTGTTTTATTGTTCTCTATTTCTGGATAATTATTGTTGTATACTTATGCATCTCTCAATATGCATGCATGCCCAAGTAAAATGGGGATAAGGACAAGATATTCCACAGAAATGGTACTAAGGTCTTCTGATTTGGAGATTACAAAAAGTAGAATATATAAAGTATCACGTATGACTAGATCCTTACAGAGATCTTTTACAAACTTTAATAAAGAATGGAAAGCAAGTGACTTTGCTAAAATATTTGATTAAATTATCAAGGAAATTTCAACTGTGGAGGAATTCTACAAAAAAAAAGGTCCAGCCACTGGATGTGGAATTCCAGAAATGACTTTTGATTTCAGAGATGTTCAGTTCTGACAGCATGTTTCTGAAGCCTGAGAGTAAAGGGAGATGTGACAGATGTACTGCAAATCTGACACTGTGAAGGCTCCTCACCCCAGATAACAGCAGAGGCGTAGAATGCAGCATCTCCAGCTCAGCTGCTCCTCTGGGGTTGTAAGCAATTGAGAGGAATATGCATTTCTCTTTTAGGGAGCAATCCATCTGACCTGGCGTAACTGCCTACCTTATGGGGAGATCAATTTAGCCTTAATTCTTATTGACTGTATTTTCTAGATCTCTGTTGGCTTAAAGAATCCATGTTGACCAGCTCAAATTTAATAAAATGAATCCCAACACTGAATTATTATCTCAGCCTGTCTTATATGTAGAAGAATTATTTTGTAGGAAAACTGAAATTAAAGGTAACATGGCCTGCCTGGGGAGTACAGGAAAAAAGTCTGATGATTCATTAGGTGGTTTTCTCATCCGAGTCAGCCTTGACTACATGGTTAGGGAATGTGATGAGGATAACATTATTTTTGGTTTAATTTTAATCATAAATGCAGAGCACATCTTTAAAAAAATCAAAAAATGGGACAACATTCATGTAGAAGCAGTGACTTTAACAGCAATGCTCTGGTGAAGCTCTGTCAGAGATTAGATTTCAAATAACAAAGTCATTTTTCTCCCTTTAATATTTAATGGATATAACATGGCATTCATCTCCTGTCCTAAACTAAACTACGATACTGTTTTTTCATTGTGCAAAAATCCAGCAAGCTTTCAGAAATGAAAAGCTTAGTGAGTTCTTAGGTGCTAAACTTTCTTTATCTAATTTGGGATGTCAGGAAATTTCATCTCTGATGCTGAAATCTTCGTTATTTTTATCTGGCTTGAAAAAAGGAAAAATCTGGTTAACAGCTGTCCCTACCTCTTCATACCCACCCTAATGAAAATTTGGGTCTGCAATTTGAGGAGCAAATTTGTTTTTTTTTTTACAAAGCAGTTTAGCAGTTCAGTATATTTAAATATTACATACCTGATCTTGAGGGACTCCAGTTTAAAACCAAGCTGAATTTTATAATCAAGCCCTCTGAGAAAGTTGAGAGAGTTGGGCTGGTCTGAATTATATCTGTATTCAATGGGCACACAAGCTTTCCCTGCTTCAAAATAAGTCACATTACATTATGAACATTTACGTTATAGAGACAACAACTGGCAGATGCTCCTTCAACCAACAGTTATAAATCAATCCTTCATTGGATTTTCCTGCTGAAGCTAATTCTGTTGAGGAGTCTTGCCAATCTGTACTCTGTGAAACAGCAGCCAAGGCAGCACAGGAGCCAAGGCAGCATAACATCCATTTCTGCATTATTTGTCTTTTTTACTCCACTACTGATTCTTTTTTTTTTTTTCCCCAGGAATTTTCTTTTGCAGAAGAAAATGGGGAAGTAAGGGTTTTGAGAAGCTTTATTTCTGAGGTGTTTCTGGTTGCAATTTGGCTTTGCTGCACAGCCCACACCCACTCAGGCTGATGTTTTACAGAAGAGATGCACAAGGCCAGGTTCACAGTGGCCACAGGGCACTGTGTGGTACCAGGAGTATGCACTGCCCCAGTGGGCTTCTGAAACTGGACCAGAGGTACATTTCTCCACTTGGATAGTGTGCCTGGGGATCATACAATCCTTGGTGATTAAAGACTTGCTTATTTCCCAGCTATACAAAATAAGTAAAAAAAGAAAGCAAAACAAAATTTTAAAAAAAAAAAAGTAAAAAGAAATTGATGTCTCTGTACGCATAAATATTGTGCCCGCCTATTGTTAGCCGCATTATAATTAGAAGGTCCAATTAACAATTGTTACTCTTTCTAGGTTTATTTCTGATCAGCTACACTAACATAACAAAAAGCCACTGGCTTGCTTCAACAGAAATGAAGACACAGAATTAGCACTATTTTCTGCTGAAATCAAAGAGGTTTTATACTTTGGCCTGACAAATACATACAACATCCTGTCCAGAAACATCCCTTTAACAAAAAGTACAAAGATTGATTTTGCTCACTTAGTTAATTATTGACTAAGTATTTCTTAAACACATAGCTTAATAAAATGGAATATAATTCTTAGCGGTAACAGTTATTTTCTTCAAAATCACACCACTACTTATTATCACATTGCCATGGTTATGCTGCAATTACAACAGAGGATTGCATATTGTTACCCACTGTTTCAGCAAGCAACCCAGACATACGACATTCCCTAAACCAAATGCTATTGGACTTCTCTTTTTCCTTTGTTTTAACCGGCAACCGGGATGGTGTCAGCTCTATGGGTAGTAGGATGCTTTCTATATAGCAATGGCCTTACAGTGCAATTCACAAGCATTACTGGTGTGGATTTTACTTACTTTCATTTCCGCACACCTAAGATGTCCCCACTCTGTCAGACCCAGCAGTAATCAGTAATTTATTACCCAGCAGCTGAGCTGTGTGCATAAAGCTCGTGGATACTAACCTCCCATTGACAAGGTGCCCCATAATGGTCTCCCAGCAAGTGTTCCTTTTCCCTCTTGCTCCTCCTGCCAACTGCTAGCCAGAGGATCAGCAGCACTTCATAGGAAGCAACGAGGTTATAGTGGGATCAGACCCTGAGGAGGGCTCGGAGACCTGTCACACACGGAGATGCTTGCATGTCCCCAGTGCTTGGCCTTCCTGCGCCAGTATGGCACTGGGACACTTTCAGTCATCAAAACTCGTGCACTGACCTCACATCCCTCAGTGGCCCGGTTGTTCTGAAGTAAGTATTTGACAGCAGCAGCAATTAACTCCTACATACAATCTTAGCATAAAAAAACACCAGCTAGAAAAGTCTGTAACCAGACACCTTTAGGACAGGTTTTAAGGACTTCATTCCTGTGCAGTTTGCTCATCATCGGTCCTGTGCTGCAGGGTATGGCAGGCTCTGAGCTCTGGCTCCATTCTGAGGAGTTACAACCATCACAGGGACATCCAGGGAAGAGGGGCAGTGATGAAAACTGCTGCATGGCTGTGGTCTTGCCCCCAGTGATACCAGGATGACCTGAATTTCTAATCCTTCCTTTGGATACTTTTCTGCCACCGTTTGAGAAAATCCTCTCATTGTGCCCTTATCAACACTTCTGGGAAGGCAAACTTTACCATCCTCAGAGAAAGCCAGACTACAGGTCTGGAATAATGTGTGAAGCCACTTCAGCTTCTGTATTCCAGCTGAGATCTTCTCTTTCTTTGACAACATGAAAAAATCCCACTACCTGACCAGCATGAACACATGGACTTTCAGCACTGGTGTGTCACCTCTGAAGCATTGCTTCTGTACCACAGGGCAAAAATATGGAATCCAGTGTGTATATAATTTCTTTAAAATGCAATTAGTGTGTATATAATTTCTTCTAGACAGTTAAGACAGAGGAAACCCCATTTGATCTGCTTGTGCAAAGAAAATATACTTGGTTTTTAAAAGGCTGCTTCTTCCAAGAAAGGAATGGAAAGACCACATTGTTTAATAAAGATATTTTTTCATTCAGTGTTACCTTTTTACTTCTTCCTGAGAAGTACTCATGCAGGCAGACCCAGATAGCCTGTAGTCTGAGTCACAGGTGCAATTTTTAGGGACAGTGACATTTGATCATCCTCCTCCACACCTCATGCTTTCCAGTAAAAGCTGAAACAATCCCACAAGCTCTGCTTTTCACGTAACCCAGATCGAAAGGAGCGTGTTGCAGGGGAGAAGGTTGCGGTTTATTTTGGGGCTGCTGTGTCATTCAGGCTTGGCCTGAGCCTCACCCTGTAACCAGCGTCAGGTCTCACTCGAGTGTCTGCAATCAACATTTCACAGCCAAACAACCGACACTGACTAATCCCCACTTTTTTCTCAGCCACACTTTCATTCAGTTAATTAACTTTATTTTCCTTTGATTTGTTTGCAGACAACAGAAAACTATTTAAACAAAGACTTCTACCAAGAAGGGTTATTGATGTTAAAAGGGAAAGGAAATTGCTTAGCATTTTCTGCAAAGAACTTCAAAAAGAAATGGTTGAAGGAAACCACTGAACTAATTGTATTCTTTCAAAGCCAACACTAACATCTTTCAACTTTCTTATCATTTTAGGAGCGCTAATTATTAGCTGTGAGCCAAACAGCTTTTT
>WBMY01011340.1:144170-228152 GCA_013397315.1 Donacobius atricapilla
TTTTTTTTTTTTAAGATGTAAGCAACAACCTCTGGCTCTTTGTGGAGCTTTCCCAGCACACAGCTGTTCTCCAGCCCTCAGATGAGACACATGGCACAGGTTCACCAGCCCAAACAGGAGCAGGGGGTCACCCACAGCTGGATCTGCCTTACTGGGCAAGACACAGTGGTCTCCAAATGCTCTGCAGGGGTGTGAGAAATCCCAGATGGCACTGGGGTAAATGAATCTCACTTTGGTTGTTCAGCTCTGTGTTATCTTTTGTCCCTAATAACACTATATAGCATTAGTTGCAATTTCTTTTTTTTTTTTTTTTTATTCTGATTGATTTTAGGTCTGGTGCTAACATTCATAAGCACATCACAACAACCAATATATACTGCTGCCTCATGTAATGTTAATAGCAGAATGAACCTCAGTGTCTCAGGTTATCCTTCATCATTTTACGATTAGCTACAAAAAAAGCTTTGGGGGCGGAGGGGTTTGAAGTTAGACGCCATAATTTGATCTCATAACTTAAAATATTTGTACCATTTTCAAAGTTTTCCTGTTTAAGTAAATAAAAACATCAGGATTATCTTTGAAGCTGATTACTCGCAAATACCTATCAAAGCTTTTCCTTTCATGTTTTCAGAACCAGCTCACCAAGGACAAGTAGATAATGTTTTCTACCACCTTCTGACCGAGGTTTATTTACTTATTTAATGGTCTGTTCACTGCAATTGCTGACAGAGAGCTTATGTAACACAGAATATAGGAGTGTTGTACTTTGGTTTGTCTCAATTTCACTTGAATTAGGTAGAGATGCTTAATAAATAAAATGGGCAGTGACAGAAATACAGTGTCACAAGAAAGAATATTTTCAAGCGCTTATTCAGTGAAATAAGAGGCAACAGGCAGAAATTGATGCACAGAAAGTTCCACCTGAAAATGAAGAAGAACCTCTTTACTGTGCAGGAGACCATGTGCTGGAACAGATTGTCCAGAGAGGCTGTGGAGTCTCCCTCACTGGAGATATTCCAGAGCCCTCTGGATGCAATCCTATGCCATGTGCTCTAGGAGACCCTGTCACAGCAGGAACTTGAGGAAGAGAGACATTAAAATGAGCAACAATGGAAATAAAATTAATTTTTAACAGAGTGAGATTCCCTAAAAAAACAAAACAGAGAACACTGGATACTTCTCAGAAGTGTTTTAAGGTAATTAGAAAATGTCTTTCACATAATAAAAGTCTCTCTGAATGTCTTGACAAGCCAATTCATGAATATACACTTAGTTCAAAGATACAAATCAAATAATAAAACATATTTTGGAAGGACAGTTTTATGTTTATGAAATAAATTTCCATACATTTCATGTATGTAGCTTATTTCCCTTCATCAGTTTGCTTTTTAACTTTAATAGAGTTGAATATTGCTGTCGTGTTCAGCCAAGTAAATGCTGCTGATTTCAGGGGAGTGCTCTGACATGGTCAGTTAACAGCAGAGATTGAACTCAAACAATGACTTTCCTTCACTTTGTATGAAAAAGGAACTTAAAGACAGAACTGCCATAGCGCAAGCTGTGTTCATACAACAGAGAATAGCATTTTCCTAAGAGATTTTGGGCTGTATTTTCTCTGCTTTTCTACATTATTGAATGTAAACTGAATAATCACTGCATGTTGTTGAGGGAGATTTTGATATAAAATGTCATGCATGCATCATAAAGTGAAAGCAATTTTGAGGAGATTTTTTTTTCTTTCCCTAATAGTTGTATTGTTTATAGCTTGTATTTGACTGGGACAGTAAAAAAAAAAAAAAAAGAAAGAAAAAAGCCACACTAGTGCTCAGTCCCTGACTCCCTTTCAAAGGATCTGTAATGTTTACATAAATATACACATACATTTGTGCATATAAATGTCTACATGCAAATATACATTATTGCTTCTACATAAATAGCATTTATTACATTAATGGCAGTTTGTGTTAAAAATCAACTACACAGGGATATTTCTCAGGAGTGTTTCTTGAACTAACTTGCAAAAGCTTTAATTCTAGGTGAAAGCTCCTAAATAACTTAAGGTAACTACAGAATGCAATAGCTCTCATATCTCTTCAATTCCATTTCAGAGTAATGTATCTGAGATTCTCTAAACATTATAATCACTACAGTGCAGCTTTTAACATACATTAACTTGCCTTACCTGAGGAGATTTGGAGATAAAACACAGAAGTATGGAATGATAAATTTGGCAGGTCCTGGATAGCTCACCTCATCCATCCCTCTGGTCATCTTGAGGTACTTTTAGAACTTTTCCTTAAGGACTTAGTGTAATAGATGTTCCCAAAGTCCCATGGACACTGTTAGTGCTTTGCTTACATTAGACCCTCTTCCTGATATCTAAAATGGGTCCTGCCTAAATTTAATTCCACGTATTTCCTATGGTTTTTGTCTTTTAAAGTGAGAATAAATGCTTCCACTCTTCTGTAGCAGAATGTTATGAGCTCTGTAGTCAGACCCTAAAACCCGACTATGGTGATGCAGTGTGCCTGTCCCCCTGCCCCATCTCCTCTCGGGCCAGGATGTGATCTCAGAAAAGTTCTTTATATCTTGGCCTTTATGAACAACACCTGGGCTCAGCTCCTCTAGAGCTTATCAGAATCACTACCTGCTCCCAAGAACTAGTTCTGTCTATTGAGCACAGCCTTGGAAACTTATCTTTCTTGCCTGAATGGTAATTCAAGTGGAATAACATTTTTGTTATTGAACTTTCAAAGAAAGTTACCTACCTGAATTACAGTCAGAATGGAAAATTATTATGTCTAAGCCAACTCTCTTGTGGCCCTATGAACAGCCTTCCTGAGACCGTTTGAACTCTCCTGGACTGCAGCAAGTTGAAACCATCAACCTTCCTCTGAGTGGGGCCTGTCAGAATGAGAAAACTCTCAAGTTTGCTGTGCCTGGACAACCTCCACTGAACGACAGCAGCGCAGCCTGGCCAAGGTCCTTCACCCTCTAAGAAGATGCAAAGGCATCTGACAGCCACTTCACTGAGCTTGAGGGAAATTTTGCACAGGTACGTATTTTGTACAGGCTTCCTTAGGTCTGTGCGCATGCAGGAGTGTCCAGGTTACAGCAACTGTGCTATGAACTTTGTTCTCCTAGATCCTTAAATACTTTACATTTGTAAGTTAGGCCTGGAAGTGGGTTACTGTTGTGCTATAGTAAATCATATAGAATCTTTTGTTAAATTGCCTTAAGCTATCCATTAAGTTCTGTTAAACATTTAGGCCTAAACTGTTGGTGAAGTCCAGGGCTCAGTCTGGCAAGGTGTCTAATCTGAACCTTGCAAATGGGAAGATTTCCCTTACTCTTTTTTATCCTTATCCTTTCCTTCCCTACCCTTGCCCTCACCCTTTCTCTTACCCTTACCTTTACCGTTAACCTTATTCTTACCCTCCCCCATTCCCTGTAGATAGTTTTTGTGTTGATTTTGGTTTTTGATGGATTTTAGATTTTAGTTTGGTTCTTCTGTGTGTGCTTTAACCATCAAGTGAAAAATAAGAGTGGACCTTGCCAATGAGCCTTGTCACGCTTTCACTTTTATATGAAACATGCTTTTCCAATGCCTTTGCCAGCGACTCTTTAAACAACCTAAAACACTTATTCACGACACCAGCTGTCTCAGCCTTCCTTCATTTATACAGTACAATGCCAGTTCTTCCCAGTATTTCCCCTCCCCAGTCGTGCTGTCTGCAGCTTGTTCTGCTCTGGCTTGTCTCTGTACCTCACCTGAAGGGAGGTGTCCAAAGCAGTACTCAGCTTCCAGAGGCCTCTCCAGTGCCAAGCAGAGCCCAAGGATTACTCTATGTTTCCTACAGGCAGTAGGAAACCTGGACTGGGTGCTGACATGGCTGTTCCACTTCCAGTTCCAGAATTATCTCATTCCTTGGGATATCTCTGACTGTTGCCATGCTGCAACATAGGCAAAATCCCTTCAGTGCTTTTTTCCTATTGATCTGAGTGGGTTTGGGGACAAAGTTACCCAAATCGTATGACCAGTGTCCTTAATGGAACTTAAATTCTAGGTAAAAATAATTTACAATAAAAACACCTCTAGTCCCCCACCTCCAAAACTTCAGCAAGTTTTGTACCTATGGGCAACACAACTCAAATATTTATGTTGAAAGAAAATTAAAAGAACATTATACTTTTAAGAATCTCAGAATGGGAGTTGTCAGGGTAATCTCCACCTGGCCAGTCCATGTATGTGTGTCAGTTAGAGAGTCAAGATAAATCTTTTTTCTTTTCCAAGTCTAACATGGTGAATGATCATTATTAAATATTTCTTTCTATTCTTCTGGTGCAATGTGACTCTAGATCTTGTTTAGAGTATACTAGCAAACCTCTGAAGGAAATACATGGTTATTATAGCTATTTCTGTGATCTTTTGTGCCAGGAGGTGACATACTTTACACAGGAGGTGATTTTCACTTCACACAGCCCCTGAGAGTTTGATGGGGCTATTATTCATACACTACTAGCAGAGAGTTGAGGCTTAGATAAACTTCAGTGTTGTCAAGTTTATAAACTTATTTTAGTTTCTCTACTATAAACACACCCTCTCAGGAACAACTCCTCTTTTCAGAACACTTTTCAAACCCAACTGATTTCATTTGCAGCAGTGAGTGCTCAGTTTTGGAAAATCTGTCCCCATATGACCCAAGATGAGCAACTAGAAAATGAGTAATGTGCAGTAAAGGCTCCTGATGAAATTTTTGGTTTAAGTGAATTGCTTGGCTACATCAAAAATACCACTGATGCAAAGATCTGGATTCTCGCAGCATTTAGTTGTCTTAATGATTAAACCATCCTTTCTTGACACTTCTCTTCCATTTACCGCACAACTTTGAACTTCTTTCTATATGTAATAAGGCAAAAAGCCAATTTGCAGCACACTCTTTTCCTGCATAATCCTAATTAATTTCTCAGCCACTGTTGGCCATTGTACTGGAGGAGGCAGATTCTTAGGAAAAAAATCTGTTGTAGGTAAATCATAAAGATAGACCTGTATGAAGAAATCTCTCAGTGTGTGTAGGTCAGACTCATTTCACCCACTTTTAAATATCTAACTCTGAAGAATCCTTTAGGCTCTAATTTTCTCTCTGTGTTGTTGGGGAAAAGTCAGGCTAATCTGTCCAACAGTCTATTCAGGGATGCCAAAATGCTATAAAAACAGAGTTGATAAAATTTAGTTGTTTTTACTTAAATGCATAGTACTTACATACCCATCAACTCCTAGTTGGTTCCTCCTTTTCTCTGTTCAGTTTCTTCTCTCAATCTCCATGTTTTCTCCTGCTCAGGTGTCTTTGCCTAGCTCCTACCCAAAGTACCTTTCATCTCTACCTTACTGGTAAATCTCCCAAGAAATCTGTAAGCCATCTCCTTAAGACCTATCCCATTTCACTGACTTCTGAAAAAAGGAAGGACTTCAAAAGCTGTTATCCTATAGATATCCAAATCTCTTGGCATTTGGTGTGAGAACATTTTCGGATCATACACTTAGATCATCTTTCTGAGACCTCTCAAGGTCACAGAGACAGTTTTTTTCCAGCTGTTCATTCTCCATCTAGATAGCAAAAAATTCTGTGCCTAGCAAGAAAAATAGGTCTACCAACCTGTCTTCAATTATCACATTTTAGGAGCCTTAGTGCAACTTTTCTTTCTTTAAAAATTATTTAACGAATATCTTTCTTTTTAATGGCTCCCCGCTTCCCCTCCCAAAAAAGTACCCTTTATCAGGATATTGACTTGGAGAATCTCACTTTTGAATTCATAATGTTATTATCAGCTGAAATCAGGGACAACCAAACTTATCTGTTTTGCTATATCAGCTACAGATAATAAATGGTCATTGGAAGTGAAATATAATTATGTATTCATAAGCTGCACTGAGACAGGAATAGATGTAGAATTGATACAGGATTGGTTCTAAAGGAGAGTAGGGGGCTATAAAGGCATTTCCTGGGGTTGTGACCTGTGCCATGGGAATGCACATGCCCTGTGGCTAATGAGGGCTGGGGGAGATGCATGAGCACAGCCCCCTCTTCCCGCTTTGCTCATTAGCCTCTGTCTCAGGGGAGAGGGGAGGAAGGGGGCAGAAGTACCCAAACAAACAAAGGAAGTTTTAACCCCAGCAGACTGTACTATTTAAGGTTTTATAAAGCACTTTGAAGCACTAACAAGGAAGTTCCTAAGCAAACAAATAATGTTATTGTACAGAAAACGTTGTTAAGTTGATGTGGCTCTGCTTATGATCTGAAGCTGCCTGGGGAAACTCGACCGAGGAGCCATGTTTGTTGGGAAGGGTACAAAAGCAAGAAAGGAAATTATCCATACAAATGAACACCAATTCTATGTGTTCTGGTAGAGCATGTAAACAAATGATTAAAAAGTTGAAGTTGTTTATTTAGTGAATCTTAAGGTAATATTTCCAATAAAGAGGTACTTATTAGAAAGCCAAAACAGCTAAAGGTGCTGTAAGTCACAGTAAAGCTGACACACGGGCACATGAAGAAATTCTACAAATTTAAAAAACTTTGGAGTATCAAAAATCTGCATTTTTGGATCATTCTTAGAAATGAATCAGTGGCAAATCTTGAATCCTGTGATTTTAACAGGGCAATGAAAACTGAAGACTAGAAATATATGTATATAAGAAAAGAATTTTCCCTTGAAGGATACCTCCTAGATTAATTGATAATTTTTGTGAAGACATAAAATAACCCCCACTTCAACAAATCAGACTGTTTGCCTTGTTGTCTTGATTCCAGCACCTATTCTCTGTAACTAAATCATTCAATCCCTGAAATCCATAATGCACAGAATTCTACTGACATCTGCACTGTTTCGTTTGTGATGGTGATTGTACCCGTCTGAGGTTACAGCAAGACCATGGTATTGATTTGCAAACACTGATGTTTGGGTTCAATGCTCTCAAATTTTATGTTATATGTACATTTCACCATAAATAATAGACAAAACCAAAGTAGGCTGTTAAAAATAGTGCAGATATAAGAAGGAATAAGTAAATTGCCTGAGTTTTGGGGAAAAAAAGTAAAAGTTTAAAAAGAAAAAAAAAAATCTAGAGACATAGAACAGATCCTAATAAATCTGCAAGAAGCTCAAGTGATAAATCCCAGGAGAAAAATCTCCCCTTAATATTTGGTTTTCAACTAGAAGTTCCAAATATTTATAGATATATAAATTTATATATACACATCCTCTAAGGTTTTGCAAAGAATATTTTGCTTGTTACTGTAGTATTGAAAGAACTAGACACATTTTTCAATCAAAAAAATCTCATTAATTTCATTACAGAGGAATCTATCAGAATTAAAGTCATTACATTTATTGAGAATTTTATCCATTAGTTTTATTACTGAGAATATTTTTCTAGGAATAACTGTGATTTATATTTTCCTCTGAATTACTATGGAAAAGGGAAAGTGTTTGAGAAAGTTCATGTGCTTCCTCATTTTTTAAAATATATTAAAGATTGCCTGTAGACACCCTCTTAGGTGACAGTCTTGAATATATCCATTGCTTTGGGGGTTTATCCTTTACAGGTGAACAAAGATTTCTACACGCTTACAGAAAGTTTAGTGCTTCATGCACCGCTTTTGCAACAAGCTGTTTAGAATGGTATTAAGAATTCTGAATACTCAGCATTAAACACAAGAATTTCTTGCATTTGTTAAAAGAGGACTTTCTGTAGTTATCCAGCTGTAGTAAATGCTTTTAAAAAGTGTTCTCTCCTGGAGAGAATCCTATGGTTTATTAACAAGAACTGCACATCTCAAAATTCACTTAGAGAATGCATTGGTGGCGCTGGTAAGGGCTCTGTGTATGGATAGAAACCCTGCAGACTCCATTTTCCCCTTAACTCATCGATCACAGTGATCACCCTCTAAGGCAATGTTTTGAGAAACAGCCAGTGGTGCCGAGGGCTATGGGATTTATCAATACCTAACAGTTTCTAGGGAAATTTAATATCCAAAGATAAGCATCTTCCTGCAAAAATTCTTTGGACCGGAAATTTTATTTTCAAAAAGTCAGTGTAAATATTTGCAGGCTGCAATCAAGAAGTTCGTAGCTTTTGAGATTTGTTGCTTAGCTGTAACAACTTGAACTTGCTCAGGTTCCTGAAAGCCACTATAACATCTCAAATCCTTCGATTATTCATTTCAAATTGCATTTGAAACCATCTTTAGGACTTATTTCTCTGCTTTTTCTTTGACTTTTGACAAAAATGTTCTGGGAAAGCTGAGAATTAGCACGTTCCCAACACATGCTGCTAAAGAAAGTGTCTCTCTAGAGTAAACCACCTTTGAATTTAAATACAGATATGGTAAATAAGAGTTGTTTTATTTAAGTACTTTTGTGAAATACGTTATGAATATAAAGCCACTCTATCATCTCTTAGTAGGACTGTATATAAACCTTTTAAGTTGTATCCTCCTTAAGATGATAGAAGAAATCTTTGCATGAATTACAGCTTCAGGCTGCCCAGAGGGAATCTGTTGCCCAGAATGTGGTTAAACATTTTTTTTAAGTAATTCTAAAGGCTCTGAAATACAACTGATTTTTGCAGAGATCCCTGTTCTTTTTTCTTCTGTTCTAAATTGTAGTCTGTGAGATTAAGGCTCAGTTCCTAAATATCTCCAGACATCTTTCTGTTGTTTAAAAAAAAAAAAAAGTTTTGAGATCTGCCAAATGTAATGAAACTCAAATTTGATGGTAATACTGATTTATGAGCTTTCTGTATTCACACCACAGAAGTAATTTGCTAAAAATTATTTTCCACCGGTGAATTTTACTGTTTTCTATGTGTCTTCAAGGGGCCAAAGCTTTAGCAAGAACAGACCCTATCAGCTTTTTTTCATGTTAGCATTATTCATAAAACAAAACACTGAGTAGTAAAAAACCCCACCAAAACACCCATCACCACCTCCAAGAGAACACCAAACAAACAAACAAAAAAAACAAACGAAACAAAAAAAGCAAGGCTATTTGTCATGGTAGGACACAAAATAGATTGACTCCATATAGTTGTCAGAAGAGAAAGAAGGCTTTATTTACAATTCTAATAGTTTCTTTTATAACATGCTGTGCTAAAAAGGTCTATTACTGATCCACGGGACTGACACTTCTCTCCATTGGTTAAGAAATAGGAAACAACACCTGCGGACAGTTGTTATGGCAAAGGGAACACTGTTTACTTCACCTGTTCTGAGAAATGGAGAGAGACGTTTTGAAAAAATAAACTGTTGACAGCTTTCCCTTGGAAAAGGATCTAACAATGGTTAGCAAGCTAAAATCCTCCCAGGCTCAGAAATATCGAGCCCACAGATATTTTTCTCAAGTGGTGATATTTTTGGAAGAATTGGAATAATGAACTTTAAGTGTAGGTCCAAAAATTCCAATAAGATGCTGTGACTGTATTACTGATTATATCCTAGTTTTCCCAGAATCACAGAACCAGAGAATGACAGAAGATGCTCAGTTGTGAAGGATCCACAAGGACCATCAAGTCCAACTCCAGTCCCTGCACAGCTCCATCCCCAAGAGTCACCCCATGTGCCTCAGAGCACTGTTCAAATATTTCTTGATCTTTGCCGGACTAGAGTTGTGAACACTTCCCTGCGGAGCCTGTTCTAGTGCCCAATTTTGAAATCTTTTGTATTTTGAATGAAAAGCTTGAGTTCAGACACAATATATATTTATGGTAAATATAGCCTATATACTTACACATATTTTAGGAAAACTCTTGGCCTTGACTTGAAAATGAATGGTTATGAAAGCAGATAATGTGAGCAAAATACCAGGTTTTTGCATTTTTTTTCTAGTTGGTAGTGAACAGTGAACTTATTTTGGAATGAATTAGTACCATGATGTCAATAGATTGGAATGCACAGCTTGTTACTCATCCTTTACATGTCTCAAGCGTTATCTGTAAAACTATTGTTGAGAATAAAAAGTTATTACTCATCTACCTTTAAGTCTTCACAGCTGTAGAAATGTAAAGTATCTGCTACTTCATTTCTACGGGAATTATTTTGTGCTTCCAGTAATTTCTTCAAAATTAATAAAGTTATAAAAAAGCTTGTATAATAATTAATTGCATATTTTATATCATAATGTCCTAATAAATCCTGCCATTTCATAAATAGCAAATTAAAGAACTGGAATTGTAGAGAATTAAAAAGCCAACCATGTTTCTGACTCTGTACCAAGAGCTCCCTTCATTCTGTGGGGGTGAATCAGTGACTGGCAACAACCAAATCTATATTGTTTGTTGAGAAATAATATAGATATTAAACATTTTGCATATGAGTTCCCTTTTCAAGGATCAAAATAACTAAAGCAGGATGAATAGTCTTATCACCAATAATAAGATGCCAGACTCACAGATCACTTACTGGGATAGAAGTTGTTTAACTGGCAGTAAAAATAAAAGTTATAATAGATCAGGGCCTTTTCCTTGGCTAATTTTTACTGTGATATTTGCCAAAATATTATTAACACCATTAACATTGATAACATCGTTACCTAGGAAAATATTGGCTCAGCTGTCATCAGTATAAGATTTCACTCCCATTAAACTTAAGTTAAGCTGAAGTCTTGTTTTCTTCATTTAATTGAAGGGATGATAAAGTGAAATTCACACTACACATAAATAAAAGCCAGTCCTGTAGACCTCAGCTTGTTTCATTGACATTTTTATACTGTGTGATTAATTTTCAGTCTAATATATACTGCCACCAGCTCTACACCACTATTGCTGATTAAAATGACAATTGCAGCATGTCTGGCTCCTCAATTCACTGAGCTTTGTAGTGGATAATAATGTCCAAATACTGAAGAAAGACTTATTAGGAATTTTCATTTGGCTTTAATGTGGCTGTTTCTTTCACATATCCCTAGTGAAAATATTAATAAAAACATAATTAATTAAGAAGAAAAGGCTAATAAGTTTCAGCTGAAAATTAAGAATTTTTAGTCTAAACTCAGTTTAAAAGATTTGTGCACAGTTAATGCCATGTCAATATTCTCCTGTCAAATGGCACATCCCAAAATGTATCGCAACATTTTCCCCCAGCTGAGACAGTATTGTTAATACATTATGCCATAGTGTACAATTCAGAGAAGGCAATAAAAATCTGGTACAATTACAGTTCTATAAATACCATGGACACTTCTGAAATAATTAATTCTTAATTAAAAATAACCTATACTTCCAACACTTGCTATCCTCATTACAAAAATGAAAAAAAAAAAAAAAGGGATTTCCAAATAAATAAAAGATTCTGTAGTCACTATTCCCTGAAAAGAAACCATTTTCCACAGAAATTTTGTTAGCACATGGAGTTGTACCATTCTGTTCTTATGCCTTTTGGTGATTCAAAATATAACAGATATAAATGTCCATTCTCACTAATTTTATAAATTGAATTTCCATCATAAATAATCCTGTGTAAGTGTACTCACATTTTTCTACTATAAATGTGTTATTTTCTTGAAAAATATAAGTAAAGTTAGCAGAAATATTAACACAAGTACCAATGGCAGAAATCATAAGCAATCTAGGCTATCATGGAAGTGACCTATTGATCAACCAGCCATAAAGTTAAATCATTCATCTACACCACTTACCAATAACAAAAACGTCATCAGAATTAAGGATTGTCCCAAATGATTATGAATTGACATAAAAGTCATGAAGACTGCATTTTTCAATACAGCAATTTCATTGCAACACATAATCACCCACTCTGTAGCAGATCAGAAAAAGAAATAATTTAGTCAACGTGCAGAAAGGACAGGAGTGTTAGGATCAGAGAATTGTAATTTTGCCATCTATGCCTGTTGTTCGTTCAATACCCACTTTATGGGAGGACTCCCCTGATATTTCATGCTCATCATGCAATTACTGCACCTGGCAAATGGATATGAAAAAGAGAATTTCATGCCCATTGTGATTATGTTTTGCAGTTTCAAGCAGGATGCACAGTGGGACTCAGTGGCTTGGAGGAAAGTTGAGAAGCTATTTCTTCCAAAGGCAATAGAAAAGAACCGGATGAAAAAGCCAGAGAGTCAGAAGATAGGAAAAGTTCACACATTTTTACTAACAGACTCCTAGGATTACTATAATGCTGAGATAATAGACAGAAGCTATTGGGAATATGCTGCAATCACAAGACTTGCTCATTAAACTCCATTAAACCATTTGTACTTTTTTTTTGTCTATCAATAATGCAAATTAAAATTGCTTTTCAAGTAGGATTGCCCTGAGTGCACTATTCTGCCTACTTGTCTCCTTTAAATATACATCACTAAAAATCCTAGGCATAAGGGTCCATAATCAAAATTGTCAATTTGAATAAAACTACACTGTAGCTATTTAACTGCTATGGCCAGGCTCAGATCATGAATAAAATACATAAAGATTATTTCAGAAGGAAAATAATGAATTAAATATTGCAGAGTTATGTCTGGTTCTTGATATATCTAGTGATTTACTTTCACAATTAGATCTACTAGAAAGTGTGCAATATCTTATATTCTGACAACTTCGAAAAAGAAGATACTAATAAAGAACTTAAATATCTTCATTTGGGTTACAGCTGACCACAAAACAACTCTTTATAAATTGTATGCAGTTTCAGCTTAATGTACAAGACAATAACATTTGAATTACTGAGATTTTCCTGTGAGAACTCTAACCACAAGATACTAAAACTTTTTGCCTTTTCTGACCAAAGAAATCCAACTTGTCTTTTACGTGTTCGCTGAGATCACAATAAATCAGCTTGTCATTCTCAGCCCATCAGAAAAGAGTGTTGTTTCATCATTCAGGCAGTCTGGATAGTGAATAGGAAATTAATCCATAACCTTCCATTTGTTTTGGGGTTTTTTGGGGGGAGAATTTTCTAATGCTCAGACTTTGTGCAGAAGTGACTTCATCATTTCCATAGTAATTATCTATGCTTATGTGGAATTCACATAAATGTAAGTTCTGGGTTCTTTTAAGGCCTGAAGACCTTAGGATAAGACATGTTTCATGGAAGGTGGTTAATTCCACCTGATAGAGAGTCCTGTTGTAGAGTATTAATGATTAAAAGTTTCATTTCAAAAAAAAAAAAAAAAAAGGGAAACTTGATTAATCACATAATTGTCTGAGAAGTGGAACATTTTTTTTCTTTTGGATAGTTATTGTAAGGCAGTTAGTGGAGAAGAGTACAAAAGTCAGATGTATAGCAGAATTCCTCCTCTTTTTACAAAAGGTGCTGGTGTCACAGGGTAGACCACAGATAATGGGTTAGGTTCACCACCAAAGTCAGTTACAATATTTAGGCTTCAGATCCCTGTTTTCAGGTTGGCTAAAACTAGAGTATGACCCTAGCAAGCATGACCACAAAGATAGCCCTTTCCTAGTGCTGATAACAGAACATCCTTATTTCTAAGGGTTCATGAGAGCTAAACAATTCCATGAGGGAATTGGGTTGGGAATAACGGAGCGTGGGAAGTGAGAAGATACAAAGCTCCCTACAGTGTTACTTTTGCACTACTTTTGTTTGTTTTTCAGAACTGACAGTCTTTGGAACACATCAGCTGGTTTCAGTTCCAGAATTCACAGTATTTTACAAACATTCCAGCTTGGAAGACTTCATAAATATTGGGCCTGATCCCTTTCTCATGACATCAACTTTGTTCATGCAGTCATGGCCTCCCTCTGAATAGCACTGCCTTTTTTTTTCTTTTTTTCCTTCACAATAGTGGGATAGAGGAGGTTCAAGTTCTTATTTCAGGTAAAAACCTTGCCTTCTGTCTAAGGCCAGAATTGCTACATTTGCTTAAGGATGGATACATGTCTCAGCAGCAGAAGTTAAATTTTGAACACCATGAAGTATACCTGTAAAATGAAGAATAACGTGTCACCTGTATCACATTTACAAATCAGAAAATCTTTACATTTGGGTGCTTCATCCATCCATAAGAAGTTGATTTTCAAGTGGTACCTTGCAGGTTTTTATATATATCTATATATATTTTCTTTTTTTTTTTTTTTTTCCTACTAACCACTCCACTCACTACTTTTTGTATACTGAGGCTGAACAGGAACAAAAGTGTGTTTCACTGGACTTTGGACCAAAACTGGTCTTAATATAGCTCTTGTTCAGTTGGAAAATAACACTTGTAAATCTGTGAATTTCAAGGTGTAGGATATGGAAGGCAAGGCACTTGGAGCCAGATTATTCCAAAGCTCATCAAAAACACAGGAAAGAGGTTTTCACTCAGGCCCTTTTATACCCCTGATTTTAATACAAGCATAATCCCAGCAATTTTTAAGGAGCTGTTGAAATGTTTAAAATTAGGTTTGTGCTTACTCAGTTGAGGCCTACAGGGGCAGAACACATATACTGGAAGAAATTTTTCCGTTAACATCAAACATTTTTTTGCATCCCCTCCTCTATAAAAAGGAAAGGAAGAAAAGAATTGAGTAATGCTTAGAGTGACTTTCCTCCTGTGGTTTGCTTTGTTTTTCAGAGACATTCCAGAAATGTATTCCAGATGTTTTCAAATCCTTGTAACTTATTTTCCATACTATATATAACCTTTTCTACCATATCTGTTCTCTCTCTCCCTTTCTTTCACTGGTCACTGCCTCTATCTTCTTCTCTTAGTTGTCTTAATTTTTTTTTTCACTCCAAATTCCAGAGGAGTTCATTTTTATGCTTTCAGAGGTCCCACTTGGAAACACGCTAGAAGACATATTGTTCCATGTACTAATAACTCTTGCTTTGTGAAATTATTAATTAAATAATATTTAGTTGCATTAGCTGGATTTTCATAATTGTAAAGGGTATCAAGTTCTTGCTCTCAAAACACTAACTAAGCTTTTGAATATTAAATTAGCATCACATTTAGGCAGACATGCTGTCTGATAAAACACAAATTGCAGTCTTATCCTGTACCCGCAATGTAAATTGTGTCTAAAAAACTGTCTCTTTTGTTTAGCTTATTATAAGGCAACTGCTAAATAATTCTTTCTCTAAGGGTTGCTTCAGCATTTTTTGGCAGTTTTGTTGTTGAAAAATGCTGCTGTCATGAAACAGAAAGTGGCTGTCAAGCCCTCAGAAGGAGAAAGTAATTTTAGTGTAGCCCAAGATATTTTTCCAATCATTTGGATGAACTTGGTCAACATTCCTTTCTCCACATGAACTAAACACGTGAAATTTCACCCTTCTCCTCAGGAGCTGCTGCTTGGCAATGATGTTTATTCACTCCTTCCTGAGGTTACAGTTCTGCTCCACAGAGCTGATGGGAAACTGCCACTCTCCGGTGTTATTGCTGGAAGAAAAGCGTATGGGAACGGGCCAGAGCTCCACTGGGGGTTCCAGATGCTCACTGAGAAGAAACAGATTTTTCACAGCCCTGGAGTACCTACTCAGGACTTGTTAAAACTCTCTTTATTTAGGGTGGTGATATTTTTTCTTGGTTGACTAAGTAAAAATAGCTCACAGCGGTCCTTACAACAATATCTGAGCTCCCTTTTTATTTAACAGGCAGAGAGCCAAACCTAATACAGTGTAAATCAGAGCAGCATTGACTTGCATCAACCAGGGATCCTGCCTATCACATTCTAACAAATACAGATGGCAAATGTTCATCATAGACATCTTTTTAAAAGCTTAGAAGAATAGAAGAAATCACATCATCAAGCTTTTTACTGCAGCTGAGGACTGCCTGAATCCTGAATACAGATCAAAGTAGTGTTCCAAATGTGGTTCACTGGTGAGTGATACTGACTTTTTGAAAGTTAGAGGACATTTTGCCATTATTTACAATGTGCTTATTCTGTGAGAGAGGAAAATGCTTCAGATGAAAGATGAACTTCAACTAATCTTGAAGTTCTTGAGGATTTGGGATTTAATTATCATTAGCTATTTTATCGCAATGGCTCATGGAGGGCTCATCTGAGATCAGGAATCCACTGGGGTAGTTCTTGTACATACATGGAGCCTTGGCTGCTAAAATCTTCAAATCACATCAAAAAACCCACCAACACAAAAAAAAAAAAAATCCACAAACAAAAAAGCAGCAAAACTCAAACCAAAAGCACAGAGAAATATTTTTCCCATTTTACAGGTGAAAAACCCAGATAAAGTAATTTGCCAAAGCCTAAGAGAAGACTGTGGGGAGCTCTTTAATCACAAAACCTCCTTTATCCTCTAATTTAACCCCACGCATTTTTGCAATCCAGAAGGGAATGCTTCATTATGAAATGAATCGATCCTGAGCAGTTTCAAAATAGAATAGCTTTGCCATGACTTGTCAAAGGCATAGTAAATACGACTCTGCAAGGAATAGTACACCACACTGGAAGTGTGCCACCATTATGAGTTTACTTCTGAAATAAGGAAACAAGTTGCCTTTGTTCTAGGATTGAAATGTTCAAATATCAGAGCCAACATTTGTAATGTTTGGAAGGAGAGGGGGGAGAAGGGAAGAGGAGCTTTATTTTGCAAATTCCATTCAAATTGAGAGTCCCAAAAAAGAGCCAAAAAAAAAAAAAAAAAGACTGCTTAGGTGGTAGGCAGGATGTACCATGAATAACAATGTGTCCTGTGGATATTTACTACCAAATCATGTTTAACTGAAAGGAAAGTGGGAGTCACCACAGCAAGCAATTCCCATCCGATTTCTTAACATGTAAATCAGGAGCACAGAAAGGCCATTTATGGGAGTCTCAGCGAGACAATGGCTTTCCCAGTGCCAAGTGGTGACATCACACCTCACAAAGGAGAAGGAAGAGGGCTGTAAGTGCAGCGTGCCTTGCCAAGAGCTTTGTTTTGCTTCCACAGAAGAAGAAAAAAAAATGGCAAACGAAAAAAAAAAAGAAAAAAAAAAGTAGCATTTTTTCTCAAGAATATAACATTACAGACAGAAAAAAACCACAAACTTTCAAAGAAGTCAACTGTAACTCATGGAATGTGCTTTTCAGCTCTTACAGTGATTTCAACAGCACTTATGAAAAATCCAAACAAATTTTGCATTTACTGTATCCAAGCAGAATGAAAGCAAACACAAACACACGCACACTCACCCATGCACCAACATACCCTCAGAGATGAACCCAAGAAATGCCCTTTGTGAGCTGTGGTGCTGAGTGTTTCCCAACTGTAATGCCAACTCCAGCTGTATTCTGCAAACTAAACTCTGAAACATTGTTCCACTTGAAGTAATGAGGAAATACACGAATAGTTTGGTATTTATGTCTTCTAAGGAAGCAATAATTGTTAGTTTAGTGGATAAAGCTCAAGATCTGGAAGAAATTATATATTTACAGCACCTATGCCCTAAGCAGATCTGGCTCTTAATCATTTTTAATGTCAGGAATCTCAGAAAACTGATTGTTTTTTTCTTTCTGCTTCTTACAAATAGTGTAAAAATATTCCACCATTGGAACAGAATAGAAAGAACTGGAAACTTTCAAGTTTTCTGATTCATAGAAATAAAGGAAAAAAAAGGGTTATTTTTGAATTTACAGGAGCCAGCGCTTCTCTCCTTTTCTGTTTCATGGTGACTTATCTAATATCATAATATGTTAGAGAATTCCACAGCAATGATTTCCTGTGCCATACATGTGACATTTTCTTTCCTGAGAATGTGGACTGCTGCAATAGACAGTATATTTTGCTGATACTAAGAGTTTTGGTTAAGGAAGAAACAAATATATTTTTTCCTAAAAATACACATTTGGTACCACAGAACTTTAAAAAGCTTGATAACATTTATGACTTGTGCAGAGCTGGCAACACAGATGTAGCAAGGCCCTCTTTCTTCCCCAAACATTAAAGCATACTACAGATCTTCACTATGATTCCATTTCCAGCAAGAGCAAAGATGAAATTAAACACACAGAGAAGTGTATCAGAATGTTTCCCAAGTGATATTTTTTATGAATTAAAGAACAAAACACAAAACAAAACAAAACAAAAAATAATAACAAAAGTAACCAGCTCAAAAACCCTAAACAAACACCAAAACCACCCTACACTTTGTATACATACTTATTCTTTTGATTGTGTGCTGTTCATTTCACAGTTAAGGTCAAGAAACACTGTGAGATAGATGGAGAACTGAGCCTTTTAAAGGCTTTTGTAAAGGCCAACTTTTCTTCAAATCCTCCTCCGGTTAAGGAAAGTTGATACCGAGGGAGTGATCCAAAATTGCACTTAATGAGCAAAAGTGCAACTCTGGTGGAACTTGTATATCTTCATTTGTGAGACAGACATTCAAAATCATCCTTCCAAATCCACTTTAGGGCCTGAGTGGCTATCAGTGTTCACACATCCACAGATGCCTCCATTTCTGCTACTACTTTCCTACATAATTCCTGATGCGTTTATAGGGCAAGATAGAACCATATTCCTGAATCACTGATTTAGTGGATGTGCTTAATACATGGCTAAAATGCAGAGTCCTCCAAGTTTGAGTCAGGAAATCTGAGAAGAACATCCTACTTAAATGGACTTTGGTCTGAAAGTTAAAGCACATGGCAATATCTCCAATATTTGAATTTCTAATGGCTCAGTAGAAAATAGCTTTAAACAAAAACCTTGCCAAGAAATTTAAAATCAAACTCAGAGCCATATTGAAAAATGTTAAATTAGGGAGCAGCACCACTGAATCTGGAATTGAGACCTGTTTGTATTTTATTTAGTCTCAATGTGCAAGTAAGCCAAAAGTCTTAGAAATTGATGGTATGCCTTCTGGAGTCTTTTAGATTTATGAAAAGGTAAAATAAGCAAAATAAAATGAGGGGTAGGAGTAAGCCATGCAGGGGAAATCATAAGATTCATTTCTCCAGTGGAGAACAGCATATTTTAAACTACAGTGGAATCCTAAAATGCCTCCAGTCACATGGGAATATCACTTCAGTCATACACGGTGAACAGAAGGGTGACGGCCTTCTCCGCATCTCCAAGAAAAGGGAGATAAACAAAATTTCTGCATTTGAGTTATTTTGTTGTGCCTCAGGTTTTTCTCCCCAAGAAGGTCTGAGACAGCAACTACAGCAGATTGAGGTGGCTGAGCATCAGAGCATGATACAGCCAGAACCAGTGGATTTGTCATTGTCTGATAACAGTACTCTCAAAAGCGGACAGGCCTATACAATAACATTGGAAACCTTAACAGTTTGTATACAGAGCAGATAAATTAGTGAGAACGTTCATGTGTTTATGTGTATAAAATATTTTCTCCCTTTTTTATAGTTTATAGCTACTATTATTATTAACTGACAAGGAAAGATGTAGGCAGCTGTGCCATTTACAGATTCCTGATAAAAGCATTTGATAGTGGTTGTAATGACATGTGGAGAACCATGTTATGCAATGCAGAGCAGCTAAAATTTGAACATTAAATATAATGAACTCCTGTCAGGTTCCTTGGCTATGAATGATTTCTGAATAACAAAATGTGGGTGATATAATTTCAGATTTGAACTTGTTGTGATATCTCAAGTTCACATATACCTTCCTCCACCATCTCTGTTCATGATGAAACCAACATTCTTAGAAAATGCTCATGGCTGACTGGAAGATTTAAATCAAAATTTGAGTATACATTTGAGAGTCTGTGTGTATACACAACCATTCTCACTCGAGAACTTTGTGAACATCAAGGTAAGTAGCCCTGCCCACTGTCAAGGTAAACTGCATGCGAATCCTGTACCTCCCAATATGTCCCTACCATGAAACATTTATAATATTTGCTATTTGGGTTTAAATTTCTCTAGGGGTAGTGTTTTCAATTCATTTATCCTTTTCTACATTTACCTTTAAATAGTAATACTATTTCTGTATGAAACCTCTGTGGAAATGATCAAACTGAAATCGCCTTACCTGAATGTTAACTATATTGGATATTGATTCTATAGTTGTCCTTCAATGTAAAGGCTCATCTTTGAATTCAGTGAGCATAAACATGGCCAAACACCTCCCCAAAATTTTCTGTGGAGAGTTAAATCCCAAAAGTTTCTTAGCATTAGTTTTGCCATTCATTATACTACTTCCATTTATAAGAAGATTAATTGAAATTAATTCCTTTTTTAAATTTTGTTTTAATAATGAATGTTAAAATCTTAATGCATTTTCTGTCAATAAAGGAAAAACCTGTTATTCAAAATTTAGACATAGCAGAGTTGTTTGTTTGGAAACTTTGTAGGAAGGCAGTAGAAAAAGAGAGCTGAACTGCCACAAAATCACTGTAATTTGAGATGTTCCTGGACATTTGTTAGAAAACTGCAAACAGGATGCAGTATTCTGTAAACTTAGAAGCTGTATTTTAAAAACTCCTGTTATATAGCTCAGTGATTTAACATAGTTAAATTAAGGTAGTAAATTAAAGCAGACACAGAAGGGTAGAACAAGGAATATTAAAAATTTACATCATCTTGGAGTATTTATCCACACACAGTGTGTTTTCAGTAACTTTAAATAACTACTTTGGCAGTTACACTTTCCCTGCTGAGTATGAGGTATTTGAAACTCATTTACTGAAAGTTGTGTTTTGTGGATTTCCATAGATAACAGGCATAATTCTAAGTTACTAAAAATACCACCAACTGGCTGTCATGCGAATTTCTGAAAAGCCGCAATAAATGTCTCTTATCTATTTTCATACGAACCTTGGGCTGCACATTATTTTCCTCACTGTGACCTCACTAATTCTCCCTGTCCAGAATTTAATAGGCGGTGACTCTGAACATCCCTGGGGGTTCCAGATTTGTACGACAGGAAACTTGCTGGTCCTGCTGCTCGATGGCTGCTATGCTCTCCTCTTGACAGGTGCTGCACTGCAGCACTCTCTCAAATGTTGCCCATTACAGCACAAACAGAAAATGTGCTGCACACTGATGGAGATGGTCAGCAACTCAACATATCAGGTGTGTGGAGAAATATATAGGTAACCTCAGAACAATATACACTGGGCTGAAAATGCAGCATTTTAAATCTGTTCATTATTTTAGAATGTGTATTTATTTTAATACACAGGGTCCACCAGCTGGTGGATAGAGCATCATCATTCATGTTTCAATGGCAAAGAAATGACTAAGAAATAAACTCAGGAAAAAAAAGACCGAAGTCAGCCAGAAAGCCAAGGACAAGTCTAGAAACAGCGCTCACATTTTCAGTCTTCTCCTCAGCACCTTATTGACCAGACCAGTAAGTTTAAATGGTAAATTCCATGTTAAATCTGAACCCCAGTTACATTTTCCTAAACCTTGCCAGTGTCTCAGGCAACAAATTTTTTTCAAAGAGATCTTGTATCTCTTATTCCAGTCCCCGAGGCACTCTGCTGAACATTGAGATGCATGGAAACAACACTGTAGTTGCCACTTAAAAGGTGACGTGGTTACAGAAAGACCTAATGCATGGTATCACAGTCCCCCTTGACCAAAATAAAGATGAAATGGATAGGCCAATGCTAAACCTTATTACCTCTTTCTGCTTCTACAGCAGTCTTTTTTTCTGCCATGATTCCTCACAGAAATGAGCAAAGTCAAGATTAATTTGGACCTCCAAAAACACCATATTAAATGTGTAACACAGCACAACCACGTAGTGACTCCTGGCCTATGATCCTTTCCTAAATGAACCCTCCCAGTCAGTTCAAGGAGACAAAGACCCATGGAATACTCTTCTGGTTAAATCAAATTGTACTGCTAGTCCATTGCTAGCACTGAAGAAAAAAAGTTATCGTTTCAACAAGCCTGAGTTTCATATCTTTCCTGAAGGGTAAATATATATTAATGCATGCCTCTCAAAGAATGAAATGGGTAAATTTACCCCAAGCATTGATGAGATCCTCTAAAGGTGGTGAACCAAGTTCCTCACAAGCTCTTAGAGAAGCCTTTTCTCATTTCCTGTCATTTTAAAAGAAATAAAAGTCTATGCTCTGTATTGCTTTTTCTTTAGGTAAACACATTTTTATTCTGCCATAAAGAACTCTCCTCCTGCCATTTTTCCGTGCTGTGAACAGCAGCCTATCAAAAAAATTAAACCTTAAAGGTCACACTGGAAGCAAGACATATTTTAGAGTTTCAGATAAGTCTCAAAGACCTGAGAAATTCTTCATTCTGATTAATAAAAGCTACAACACAAAGAAAGGAGCTGCAATTTGTTGATATTAAATCTGTCTTTAACCTTCAAAATAATTATTTTAAATAAAGGGTTTCTCTTACAGTGTTAACTACACAGTACGCCTAGATTAAGCCAAATGAGTTTTGCTGATTCAGTGAGACTGCTTGCACTTTCAAAGGTGGAGGAAGATTTTATAAGTCATTTTTAAAAAAGGAAAAAAATAATTCCCCTTGTTAAAAATACAAAAAGTTTATCTTTCCCTGAGCTTTATCAGTAGATACAGTCTCTGAGCCAATGAGGCACAGTAAAATTTTAGCAATTTATTTTCTATGCATGAAGTGACTACACAGATCTACAGGTGAATTTAAATGTTTTTCACTCAGAAGTAGTTGTGATTTGTGTAGCTTACTAAATCAGCCGTGAAGCAATCAGCTCAGAAATGTGGCAGCCTCCAGCCCAGGGTACAGAATGTCTTTGCTTCTGAGCCCATTTTGGCCAGAAGGTAAGCATGGTATTGTGCATTGTTTTTTTTTATTGCTGAAGCACCAAGCCACAGTGAATTTCAGGCTTCTAACCTGGTTGGGACTGGAGGGATTTTCTCTCACAGAAAGAGGTGAGAAGTCCTAAAGAATAGGAATAATAGTGCAGTTGAAGAACTAGCAAGTATTTTTACCCAAAATGTTAAAGAACAGGATCTGATGAAAAATGGAACACCCTCATTCTCATCTCATTTCTCATATCTGGGATGCCTTTCTTATCACGGTATGAAAGGGTTTCCATGGAGTTGGTGCTCATGGTGCAAATTAAACACAATGACCTTTCCAAATCCTGTTCTACCTCAAATGTCCACACAGCTGGCATTACTACACTCACTGATGCTGGCAACAAGAGGGAGGGGGATTCAGCCATGGAGAGATCAGCAAGAAAAAACAGAGCACAGGAGTTCTGTGCAAGAGTGATTAACTATGAGTATCAAGAGCATTTATTTAACTTTTCATGACTTCAGTACTCAGCTGCAGGTTTTAATTTTATCCTCCACTGTAACTTCATTTCAAGTGCATAAAAAATGCACTAATAGAAAAGGATCATACATGTAAGAGAAAGGGGAAGCAACCATTTCATGTATAATATCATTACTATATATGGATAAAATTATATATAAACATATATGTAATTACATACATAAATAAAACAAGAGGCCCTTTTTATCAATAGTGCTGGTAATATATAACAAAAGGATATGGGATTCCTCAGCCTAGTGGTCAGCAAACCTAACTTAAAACAGGATTTGTTATGTTTCTAGAAGTGCTGCAGGCTGTAGAATTCCCTATGCCTACTCTGGTTTCAGAAGGCATAGACAAATGGTGACATGGCCAAAACCTGAAACCAAAACCCCTCACCATGGGATGAGGTTATAAAATCTCTCACCACTTGTTTTTTTTTTATGTCTTACTATTTATCTTCATAGAAGGTAAAGAATATTTGATTCAGTTCCTTGGAAAAAAAAAAAAAAGAAAAAAAAAAAGCTGAAAACAATTTTTCAGTGATTCCATTTTGTCCCTGGTGAGTCTCAGTTTAGCACTTCTAATCTGACTTGGATTAGTGAACTGGTGTCTATGGGTGTCTCTCCATCAGCTTTTTAATTCAGGTGTGGTGCAGACTTTTGGAAGTAAATCTCCCTCTCCTGCTCCAGTCTCACTTTGGTACACTTAGATACATCTGAAGTAATTTATTTTATAGAACTACATCAGCTGGACAGAAAAGGTAACAGCTCCAAGCAGAAGAGGGAGGAAAGGGAATGGAGGAGGGAAATTCAATGAGCAAAATGCCTTCAAAATAATACACCAAAATGCCTTCAAAATAATACACCTTCCTCACTGAGCTATGAAAAAGTCCTCTCCGATGTCCAACAGCACATACTACAAGACTGGGAGTATATGAATAATATATCCTTTCAAGAAAAAGAACTACATAGGATTCTTGGAAATAGACTTTGTCAACAACCTTCATGGGGATTGGCAAAGGTACGATTTGCCACCATTCTCTATTCCTGACAGTATTCTGTGCACAGCTTCTCCCCCACTACCCAGGGATTAAAGCCAGAGAAAACAGAATGAAATGCAGAAAGATAAGAAAAAGACAGTGGCTTTGATTCTTCCTGAGTGTTCTTGCTCTTCACGTGTTTGGGAAAATCGAGTGCCACAAAAAATAGATGATGAATTAAAAACCCCAACAGTAAAAAACACTAGATGAAAGACTTCTTGATCTTCTTCATTCAAACTTCTGCCTGAAAAATAATGTTTCATCTCTCCCTACTTAATAAAAAGACAGAGTAAGCAAAACACTGTCCCTGAAGCAAAACTCTCCTTTACAGTATGTTTTATAATGCTTCATCAAGTGTGGTCTCAGAGAATGGACATCGTATCCAGAGCTAAGCAATTTCTTGCCTTCCTTGTCTGTACCTAATTTATTTAGCATGGAACTGTTGACGGCCGTGTCTAAACCTTATCTACTTGTCACATCATCAACAACTGATATAGCGGCACATTAAAGCAACAATGCCATCACCCAAATTAAAATTAAAGAAGTAAAAATTAAAGAAAAAATAAAGATATAAAGGCAGAGCTTTTCCTTCCTGGAAAAGGAAGAGGTGCCATCGGAAGCTTAACAAGAATCTAGTCTCATGCCACTGTTAATAAAAAGAAACCGACTCCAGTGGTGGAAGGAGAACTCTACAGTATCTGCATTTTAAGTCTCTTCTCTACACAGCAGAGATTAACATGTAAGGAAAAAAAATCTTCAGATAAAGGATCTCTGCCAGTTGGCAATGTCCCAACAAACTTGAGACTTTCAGAAGTCTTTCATAAGTTATTAAAAACAACAAGAACAGGAAACTGCTCATTTTAGATTCTCCTATTTGTTAAGGTGGCGTTCAGAGGCTGAGCTGGGTGTGAATTGCTACAGTTGAGGTCATTCTATTTTGAGGGCAGCCTTTTTCTGAAGACAAAGTAGTTCCTGAAAGTGTAAACTGTTTTTTCTCACCTTGGTGGGATATTAGCTAAGAACTCCTATCGTGATCAGTACAGAGTCAACATTGTTAGCTGTATTTTTCTCATCTCAGAAAAATAAAGGGTTTTTGGTTTCCTATGAAAAAGCATAGAGGTGGAAGAGGGACTACCACTTTAAAACACCTTCGCAATCTCCCTTGGATAGTGCCTCATATTTACAGTGCCATCAAGAGACAAGTCTGTGAAGGCCGGGGTTTGGAAAAGCCCTCTTTTGTTTGGTTGGGTTTTGGAATCCTTTTTTTTTTCCAACCAATTTAACCTTGAGGCACGGCTTAAAGGATAGCCAACATTTGTCTGCTTCCTAAGCCAAATGAATATTCACAACTGGAAACAAAAGAACACGGAGGATTAACTGAGAAACAGCCTTTTAAATGATGAATGATGAAGAAATAAGGAAGGATAAGAATAGCTATGAATGAGCTGCTCAGCTTCACAATGTAATTGAGAAGTGTTTAAACTAGTCAGAGATCTACTGTCACCGTTTTTAAAAGGTGAGGTTATAAAAGATGGAACAGGAAACTACAGATGTACCTTCGGGCTGTTTAAGGGGAGTAACAGTGGAAACTGGTATTCTTGGGGACTGGTAACAAACACAGTATATTACCTTTCCTATAAAATGTCAAACTCACTGGAGGCCAATTTATCCACGGTGTAAAGTCAGAGTAGTCTATGGAGTAGTATTAAAAATTAATATAGCCCGTTTCGAGTCTGTGGGTTTGATTTGTAGGTGGGCAGTACAGTTCAACATATGTTTAATCTGATTAAAAATGTAAATGGTTCAAAAATGACAGTCACGGCAACTCCAGGGGCAACAGTTGGCACTTATATGTTTTTGCTGTAGAATCATAAAACCAGATAATCATAGCTTAGTTATAAAATTCTGCATGATCTGAAACAAGTCATTCATTTTGTTTCACTGTTGATTTCTCCATCTGTGCAAGGGAAATCATGACACACAAAAAGCGTGGTGAGACTGGACTCCTTCAGTTTGAAATTGGAAAACTAAATCTTTTGAGAAAAATAATTTGCATTGTTTGCTATATTTAAGTAATATTTATATTCATATATATATTTGTCTAGCTATTATGATGCTGCAAGTCAATCTGTTCTGAAGTCTATGTAGGCAAGCACGGAGTACGCCCATGGTGCTCCTTTAAACTTCTGTAGTTACTTGCACACAAGCCACCTGCAGCAGTGTCTCCACCTCACCCCACCTACCAGTGGGAGCTGCTGCATGACAGGGTTGTTTGCCCTCCTTTTACAAAAGCATAACATGACCGACTGCCCTTTGCCAGCATTATTGTCACCCTGCTTTGAAGGTCTCAATACAACTGCTGAACCTGTTGTTTCAGCCTTCATAAATAGCAGGAAGAGAGGGAAGAAGAGAGCCATGGGGGCTGTATTTGCAGCGTGTAATGGAGCAAACTGCAGATATTCCTTATCTGCTGCTGGCTAAGGCTGCCCTAACGCTGGAATACAATTATGTAAACACGGAACGGATCTTGTACTAGTAAAACACCCTTTCTGGAGTTGTCTCAGGCCTTGTGACAGGCTCGGGGCTGCAGCACTGCCGCAAGAGAAGCGATCTGCTGAGTGCAGGGTCTCCATCACTGAGCGCTGCAGCGACCCAGGCGCAGCACAACCAGAGGTGGGATTTCTCCATTCGGCACTTTGGGGGATGTCTTCAAAGTTGAGCTGGGAAGGGGTGCGGCAGTGCCCCACACAGGTACCACGGCAGTGTCACACAAGCCCGAACAAGCCAGAAAAACCCAACAGGAGGTTATTAATTTGTGCAAAGTTTTGGGAATGCTGAAGCACAGCCTTCAGACCAAGGCAGTATTTCCAGTTGCCTGGTGCAATTCATGTCCCAGGCCAACACCCCTTCTCTGCCCTCCCTGCAGCACAGCGAGACCTCAGATCCTGGCGGAGCTGTTACACCAACACAGGAGTGGAGCTGCAGGTGTCACATTTTGTCCTATTTGCTGAAAAATTCCAGTGGCTGCAGTGTTACCAGTCATCCAAAACTCAGCACAGATTGGTATCGCCTTAATGCTCCTTGATTACTCTGTGTGCTCCCACATAAGACATGATAGCCAGCATGTGACTGCTCTGGTTTTCCATTAATTTTCTTCTTTTTTTTTATCCCAGATCTCTCTGTGAAATTAAGAATATGTAGGAAATTGCAGCTTTCCTGTCTTCTCTAGAAGACATTTCCATTATTCTTTAAAGGATAAAGAGTGTAGAGATCTGCAAAACCCAACAGTTTTATAAAATTCTGATTTTATTACAATTCTTCTATTTCACTCACTTAAGTTTGATCCAGATAAAGTTATCATTAATCTCTTATTTTCAAAGATTTTTAAACCCTAAAAGTTTCTGGCAGAATAAAGAAGAAGTTCATGTCCAGTATAAATAGAAGTTTTATTTTAGTGACTTTCAGGAATCATATCTGTAGTATAGAATGAATAAAAGTTAGAAATCATCCAGGTAAAATATCTGAAAACAGAGTCATATTCTTTCTGGGGAAAAAAGTTGTTAGGATTTGAAAAATTAACTATTTATCTACCTTCTCAAATTCATCATCACTGAATTTGATTTTCCTGCATTGTTCAAGAACCCTCTTTCCCATGGATGATTCATTTGGTAGATTATATAAGATTTTACTTTACAGTCTCAGAAAAAAAAAAAATTGAATGCATGGCTAGGGAACAGATTGACCTTTCATATTTCCAGATTCTTCACAGATTTTTTTTTTTAAATGCTGTTTCATTTGCCAACACTGATTTCTAATTTTTTTTTTTTTTTGTTGTTATTTTATTTACTAGCTCCTTGCACCTGCAAATCTGAAAACACTCTAACATGGAGTGACATACTCACAGCCCACATCTGTGAACAGGAAACAAGAACAAGGTGATAAAGTCACTTGCCAAACATTGCAGGGTTGTCCTGTCCTAGGAGCACAGTCTAGCATGTTATCTCTTGTAACACAGTGCAAAACATTTCACTTCCCTGCTAGCAGCTGAACCCTTCACTTACCTTATATCTAAACAATTTCTGGAATGTGGAACTGGGGTCTTTAGGTGTTAATACAGTCCTAAGTTATAATAATCACAGTGGTTACAGTTGATAATAAAAAGGAGCCTCTCAAAGCAGCTTTTTGATATTTTTGACTGCATTCATATTTGCATGTACTAGTGTTCTCTGGTTCTCCTAAAAAGAATGGATCAGTCTCTTTGTACACAGGAAAATCCTCCCCTGCTGCAGACTTCCCATGGCAACACCTGAAGTGTGCTCTACTGCAGAGAGGCTCCAGTCTCTGTGAGTATTCCTTCCCACAGGAAAAAAATCTGTCTTGAAGTGGAGGTAGGAGGTGGATGGGATAGGAGTCTTTTTCCACGAGTGAGATGTACTTCTGTATCCTGCAATTGACACTACTGAGTAAAGTCCCCAGACCTGACCACTAAAAAAGGGAAATTAATTCCCTATCTTCTAGTAGGTGGGATCACAAGGGTGTTAGAAACAGTCAGTCGTGGATGTTATGTCACTTGAGGACTTAAAATAGAAAGACTGTTAATTTTAGCAACATTTTCAAATATTGTATATCAGTGTGTAGAATATTCATAGAAAATATTTTTGAATTAATATTTTCAATATTAATTCTAAGTGACATAACCAGTCCAAAAAAATCAAAGCATATTATATGCCATTAAGGCCTAAAAAGAAATTAAATTTCAGTTATGAACATTTTACACAGACACCCAGACTGACTACATGAAGCTGGCAAAAGAAAAAAATCCAAAAAACCAACAAATAAACCAAAAATTTCCCACCACCTCCTCCAGAATTCCAGCATACAGATTTTGTATCTACATTAACTTTTCTTGGACAGATATCTGTGAACACAGTGACGGAAATTGCAGCTAGTTTTGATGAGCTACAGAACAGATGCATAGAAGGAAGGAGGGAGGGTGAGAGATTGTGCAGAACTTCATAAATAAATGTTTTATGCTTATTCATTAATGCTGCGCAAAGAAATATGATAAATAACAATTACAGAACTATCAGTGTCTGTAAATAAAACTGTGCAAAGGAAAAGAGGAGAAATTTGTTTCCAACCATCTTTATGCTTAATGAATGTCACATCTCTCCAATTAACACTTCCAGTCTTCTGAAAAAAACAGCTGGATGAAATTACTCTGCCTTAAGCATGGATTGGAGGACGTGCCTTCTAACATGCATTTTCGCTGGTCTAAGTGTCACAATTCCCTGTGAATGACGCCACAGATCTGATTGACACGACAGTATCTTAAAACTAAACAGAAGCAAATTGCTACCCAAAGGCATCAGCAGTCAAAACATTGCTAGTAATTACTCTTGAGGTTAGAAATTCCTCCAGGGATACCTTTCCTATCGAACAATTAAAATCACATATTATCAGACAGAAGTTTGGTTTCTGTGATTTTGCCTGGATTGAAAGGCATGGAAATTTCTCCAATACTTCTCAGTTTTCTGAGATGTTCCCTTTTTTTTCTTTTTTTTTTATCCCTCCTCTCCAGCTTCTTTTCTTCTTTTAGGTACAGAGACTCGTTACAAGCTCACAGTGGAGTTTTGAGATATGTGACAGCACATGTCCGCAGAACATGAAGGAAATGCAGCCAGTGGCTCCAGGCAGGTAGGAAACATTTGTGGCTGGTTTTCCCTTCTTCCTCCAACATATAGAACTCACAAATTCGTAGTGTTAAATTTTGTGTTTCTTTGGTCAGCTTAGGGTGTATTTCCTCCATAGATGCTTCTTACCACACAGAGGGATGATGACAGAGCCACCTGAAGTGGTAGGATAGCCATACCACAGGTATTGTATCCCATCACCATCAGTATATCAGTGTATCAATACCCATCTGCTACACAAATTTTTGAAGCAGCAATCTGATTATTGTTCTCCTTTTTGTAGAAAAAGATATTCACAGTGCATTTGAAGTGTAATCAAAGTTGAGGTACTGCCACATGAAAAACACTTGCAAAAGACTGAACCCGTAGTTACTTCTGAACCCACTGCCAGTGGTCAGACTTCCATGGCCAGCAGGAACCACAGTTCCAGGGAGCCTGAACTCCAGGTCACCTTAACATCATCGTCTGGATCAAAGCCTCTAGAACACTCCTAACTCCCACTCCTATTGCACACAGAGCAATATAACAGGACAGTTTTAATTAAAAGGATGTAATTGTACATTTCAGTGAAGAAGGATGAATTCAAGCACTCATGAACTCTTTGCATTTGTTTATCTCCTGTCAAGCCCCCAGGGCTTCTGACCCTTGCTGGAGAGATTGCAGAACATTAGTGGAAGCAAAAACACAGTTTTAAATCCTCATTGCAAAATTGCTTTAATGAGTAATCAGCAGCACATCTTTAAGCCTGTCACACTGACCTTTCCCTGCATGCTTTCTCTCTTTTTTTGCATTAACAGCATTTTTACTTAATACCTTGTTAAAAAAAAAAAAATGGGAGGCTGCGGAGAAGGATTTTAAAGCTTTCCTTTTAATTCTAACAATGAAATACACATATTTCACTTCTAAAACCTGCTGACACTATAAATTGTATGACTGTAGTGAAAAAAGATACTTGGTCAGGATGGCACCTCCACAGTGCATATGCATGAGCCTATTCCAGTGATTTCCTTGTCATGTCTGCTTAGTCCAGCAGTCCAAGCAGGGTTCTCCCCTACATTTGTTTGCATAGTTGTTTGCTATCCCAGGAGGTCAAAAAGGTGACTAATTCTTTAAAAGTATTGAAAGTATAAACCAATACAAACTCTAGCAGTGTCAACCATACCAAAAGCAGAAACACTGAGGCACAGAAGGCTGTTTATTCTCTTTAATTCTGAATGCATAAAAGATCTGATTTCACTGGTAGAGCATATGCATCCAAACTACAATAAGCTAAACATGGACAGAGACTGAATCGAGGACTGAAAATATTAAAACGATGGAAAAAAATAGTAAAAATAAGTAGGGGAAAAAAGGCACAGAATTGGAAATTATGGACATTATACATACAAGTGAATTCTGACGTTTTGTCCACAATTTCTAAACAGGCTGTAACTTCCTAATTTGTGATTTGTAGAAGCCTTTTGGGGGAGAATTTTGTATGGGAAAAATACATGTATGGCTGTACTGAATTTTTTCATAAAATTATATCTTTGCTAATTTTCCTTGATAAAAATTCAGAAGGAAGAAAAAAAATTAATTTTAAAATTTTTTGGACCAAAATGTTTTGGTTTTAATCAATACTAAATGTCCTTTGATGCCTGTGCATTCATTGATTTGGTCTGTTTTTAGAGCTGCCAGCAAACAGAAAAAACTGTTATTCATGCAGATCTAATTATAGAAAATGCATGTGCAATTGAGAAAACCATGCATACTTAAGACAATTATTTGTGCTTGGACTTCTTCAAGCACTTTTCTGAGGACTATCTTTTTAGATGTGTATAATTTCATTCCAGATTTTTTTTTTGTTCTTGTTTGAGTACTGTTCTAATATTATCCTACATTTATGAGCAGAGAAGAAAGCAAATTTAGTGTAAAACTGTGAATTTGCAGTTGCAATAAACCTTAGCCTTAGTTAGAGTTGTTTGCAAAAATATTCTGTGATTTTTCTATTCTTATGTTCCATCTTACAGGATCAAGTAGATGTAAATAGAGATATGTAAATTCCTCCCAGTTGTGAGGAGGGAATATAACACAATCTGAAGGTGGGCTTGTGGGCACTGAAGCTTGTGCAGATGCTCACTCATATTTAGGCCTGTGTGTTATTTTTGCTCTCTATATTTATTGACATCAATGCTTTCTTTCTCTAGAAGAATTTGAATTATGAATAAGGGGCAAGTTGAAGCCATCAGGAATTATTTTCCTGAGCTAAACCACATTTTGAGTGCTCTTTTTGCCCAAGCACCCAGGAATGCAAATTTATCATTACAAATTTTTCATTAATACCTATTTCTCTTCTTACACATCTACCACATAAACCCTTAGTCCTCTCATTTTTGGGGTGTGCCAAATTTCTAGTGAGAGATTTCAGGTTTCTTTGGTTCCAACTCCTGTAAGAGGCCACGGGCTGGCAGCAGTCTTTGTCAGGTTGTAAAAAAGTGAGAGGAAGAACTCTGAAGTCGAAAGTTTTCACTCACCTCCTGGCCCCTCATGCATTTGGATTATTTGGTGAGTTTGCAACTGTTCAGTGGTTCCAGTGAGTGCTCTGAGCCCTCACTACAGCCGGGGGTTGATGGTGGTGAGGATGGATGTGAGGCAGGGCTGGGCTCTGATAAACAGCTCCCTGAAGGCTGTTAAGTAGCATTCTGCCTGCAGGCTCATTTATTTTGCATCTCACTCTGTGAAGCTGCATTACAGCACCTTTCAAAGTATGGTCTGTGAAGGACAGCAAGTACATCATCTAGAAAAATGCAGGAGCTAAAAGCTTGCAGTTCATATCAACCTGAGGGCACAGGACTTTCCCAGGGCATCCAGAGTGAGGCAACACATCACTTAACAGCAGCAGCCTTTCCTCCAAATCTTCACAGGCATCAAGTGGGAGGTTTCGCTATTACAAGTGTTTCTGGTGTACATTTCAAAGTCTCCATCACAGGTGATTATCTAAAGATATCATCATTTACTCCTCACAGAAACTCTTTCCCTCAGTCAATTTCCCAGATCTGCCTCTGCAAATATGGCTGCAGCACATCTTAGGTTACACTTTTCCTTTTGAAAAGATAAGTGTGACCATAAGTGAGAATTTTCATAGGCTACTTTCTTAAAGATTTATAACACAATCTCAATGTAAACATCAGAATACTTATTAAAGTATAACTGTGAGAGGGAGGAGTCAAGGGATGAAGGGAGCATGACTAAATTACAAACACAGAATTGTGAAAAAAAAAAAAAAGATTTTAATTCTGAAATGGGGATTTACTGAACTTTTTCACTGTGAAATAAAATTAATTAACCTCTGAGCAGTCAGTAGTTTCCCTGCAAAGAATCCAGGATTCTGGTCTGTGAGGGTGAAAATGCCAGTCCATGTGCCTTTGTGTGACACATCTCCCTGGTCACCTGTGAGGAATTTCAAACTTACTTGGTTGCAATGAATGCTGGCAGGGAACAAGATGGCAGAGTATAAAATCAATCACACTATCCTTATTTTATTTATTATTTTTAATTCTGTTCAATTTACCTTATTGGTTATAACCCTTATTCAAAATTTCCAAGGTGAATCCCTGCCTTTCCCTTTGTTGTTTCTCAGATGAAAGGCAGAGCATGAACAGAGGAGTGTGTCAGGAACGGGCTGTGAGATGCCTTCTATATATTCCATTGGTTGAATCAGGATTTCTAAAATGACTTTCATCCTCTATTTTCCACTTTTTATCTGAAGAATATAGCCCTCTTTTGCAACCTGCCAAGGGGCAAATATGGAAGACCTGACACATTTTTATGTTAACTGTAATTGGTAATCAATTTATTGAAGGATGTTCAGGACATTATTCTTCCAACCTAAAGCCTGAGTTATCTAAAAGTACGACTAAATACTTCTCAGGGGCACAAGCCACCTGCATTAGTTGTGGATTAGGGGATGAGCAGGGTGCCCAAAACACAATAGAAGTGATGCCATGATGCAGCTGTGTGGCCACTTAGGGTATCTCAGATGTGTGGGCATAGAAACTTCCATGAGAAAAGCACAGCTGAGCAGCACTAGAGATAACTCCTTAATTCACATGGGAGCGTTCCTGCCTATGCCATCTATCAGAGATCAAATTGTAAATGTGAAACAATTGTTTAACAGAAAGATCTCCATGAATCATGCTTTTTGCATTTCTTCAATTTACAGTAAATAATGTTCAATCAGATTAAATCAGAGTGGAAAGTCATAATACTGGGATAAAATTAAGTTCTTATAGGTAGATGAATAAATTTGTTATGGTTTGTTGTGTGTTTATTACAGGGCAGTGGTTGAAATGTCAATGTTAATTTCTTCTAGATTTTATTATAGTTTTTGTCACTTTTTAATCCTTATGTTTCTAAGATTTTCTCCGAAATCTTGGATCTATCAAACACAAACATTTTTAAGATAAAAATACAGCATATAATTATTGTGCTTTCAAAAATAATTCAGTCTGCTCTGTAGGTAGCAGAGAATGTTCAAACACACATCTACATCATGAATTTGAACACACATTGTCCAATATAAGATTTGAAAGGCAATTTTCTAAGTCCCAGCAGACTCTTTTCTCTGACAATGATGAGTCACTGTAGGAGTTGAAAGTAAAAAAAAAAATAAAAAAAATTAGAAAATCTTGATTCCTGTATCCCTGTGGAAAGCAGCAGACATCAGGCTTGCAAGATACTTTGGGAAAATTTTGCTTCAATGGTTTCCTTTAGCTGTTGAAATTCGAGAACATGAACTCATAATAGCCATCTTCCAGGCAAAGCATTCAGAAACTGTAACATAGCATTTGGCTGACTCAAGCTTGTCTCTTTCTCTAACAGAAATTGGCTTCCCTGCTACCCCATGACTTACCATCACAGTGGTAAACACTCTCCAGAACCCTTTTGAAAGGGATGATTCATCCCCGGGGTATTTTTAGGAATTTGTTAACTTGCATTTAGCTTAGTGTGCTGGTAGCCAATAAACAGAGTGAAGACAAGCCTTGAGTAGTCACACATAAACCATTTTGAATGCTATAATTGGCACACATTATCTTGGTCTGTAGACTGAGTCATCTGCTGGTTAAGCAGAATGGAAAAAACAGAATAAGACCATGGCTACAAGAGGGATTTTGATAAAATGGTAAAGGAATCAGTGCTAGCAACTGGATTAAATTTATTTTTCCAGGATTACACCTGCTTGTTCCAGGCACAACTAGCAATCTGCGTGGATTTTTCCAAGCTTACTGGTCTTATGAGTGAATATCACATGAATCTAAGTGCCAATATCACAGAAATAACACAGTCTAATATACTGACATACCTTTTTGAGCAAGTTTGACTTCAGACAGAATCCTTTCTGTGTCTTGTATTTCAATCCATCTGAAACAAAACTGAAACGCAGCAGGCACTGCCTATTGTACGTGGCTGGGGACCCAATTTTTGCTGGCACTTGGAAGTATGCCCAAACTGGGGTGGGAAAAGGGCTGGGGGGATGAGGGGGGGACAGGGCAGGGGTGGGTGTGGAATAGGAGAGAGGAGAATGAGAGAGTTTATTAGTAGCTGACCACCACTCCAAACCAAGTGCAAATCAGAAACAGGTTTTGCAGTACTTAGCCTAACAGGAAGGTAATAAGTAAGTGAGATTTTACACCATCCTTGGGACTGTGAAACAGAAACCAGCTTTTGGCAGACAGATTAGGGGAATGCCACTTCATGGAGAATGGAAAGTGATGAGTTACAGGAACTTGGCACACTGATCACATCATCTTATCCTCCCACTCCACGCAATAAGATCCTGGCATCCGACTTTACGCAAATATCAGAAACATGATCTCCATGCAAGCTCACATGTATTAGAAGCCAGTGACACAGTCTGTCATGTTCCTCCAAAGAGAGCTCTCCTTCACCGTGTGTCATGGGTTGTCTGGCTACATTATGTGTAATGAATTAAGCCCGAAAAGTAAACACTTAGCTGCTTGGAAAATATGAACAATTCTGCTTTTTCTTTTGAAAAATGTTGAATTAGTGAAAGAAAAATATTTTTCAAAGATCCCAGTAAAATTGCACTAGAAGACAAATAAGATTTTGATGAATTTCATGCCAAAATTATTGCAAAATCCTTAAATCACATGCCAAGGTACCTGCTGAGTTCTTTAGCACCCAATTAACGAATAAATGAACGGGTGAGAGGACGAAGAATCTTGGAGTCTGTCTCCTTTACAACTTGCCTGAAGGTTTCCAGGATTTTCAAATTCATAGGTCAACAGATGGGCTCATGTGGATTTAGGAGCCTGGAAACTCTGAAAGCTTCACAATTGCTGCCCTGGCTCTTCAGCAACCATGATAATTCCCAGCTTCTCAGAGAATGCTGCTCTCCATCTCCTCACTTTGGACATAATGAAATATTCATTGAGCCAAAATAGTCTGTCTCTATGGTTTAGTAGTTTAGGACACCACCTGATTTAAAACAGGGATTTGAATCCAAGCTGATGGATGCCTTTATACTGAAATACCAGCTGGCACAGGAAATAGGATTCAGATTACTGTCCTAATTATCAGGCTATATAGCAACTTTAATGCTCTGATCAATATTTTATTATGAAATGTAAAATGGAATAGAATAACAGAAGCAGTGCAAGAAGACACCTATCTCAATACAACACTTATTATATCTCTCATGAGTCTGAAGGGTTTGAGTCTTCTTTGCAAAAGGAATAGAAGCCAACTCCCCTAATCCTGTATTGATATTTGGCAGCCACATGCTCCTAGTTATGGCTGGAACTTTATTATGAGTGTTTTAGTACAAATTTGTGAATAGTTTTACTTTCCATTAGAGCAAAATTTTCAGATCATTAGCTCTTAGGAAAAGAAATAAGATACAGTGTAAAATTCCCAGATCTAGTAGATTTCCATCAGAAATCAGAAGTTGTTAACAATTTTGTTATGCAATGTTATGCTAAAAACAATCTTGTAATTTACTCACATGATTTAAGCAGAAAAAAAAAATTGAGTGCAATGATAATTAACCATATTCAACAGCTAATTCATTACAGATATTTTTAATTTATTTATTACATATACATCTATATGTATCTGTAACAATAAAGACTTGAAAATTCTTCCATCAAAAACTAGTTGTAAGGATTTAAGTTTGTATTATATCTTCTTTGAAAGTTGTTTGCACTTTGCCAAATTTTCTGCAATTTCCAACCTGCATTTTAAGATTAGAAGCTTTTTATTAGAGAAAGCCATCTGCAGATACACCTGTAGCTGATGTTCCATCAGATTGTGTAGGTCTATGTCAACCTTACAGAGGTTACATGCGATTATCATCACTGGCTTTGCTGCTACTTCTCTGTACGTTGTGAACAAGATGACACGAAAAGAATGTTTCTCCAAAGACACTCTGATGCTAATGGTGCCTACTAACATAAAGAAGAAAGAGTATTACAACAAGCATGAAAGGTTTGCTGCTCTTCTGTTCCTTCATCTGCAGAGATAGTTCTCTCATTAATTTCCATAAGACAAACATCTTCCCATGGTACCATCCAAGAAGGTACTGACAAAAATGAGACCAGATGCCTTTCAGTAATTCTATTTGAAACACTTCCTCTGTCAAAATTAGCAAAACAGAGTTGGGGCTGTCTGTTGAAAGAGCAATGAGATGAAAGTGATGCTGCAACCTGATATTCCTGTTGGGATTTCTTCAGCGTAAATTCAACTTAAACGCTCGTTCTAGAGCATGGCACTAAGAAGCAAGGGCAGTAAGAAAAAGAGGTAAAATGTTACAGATGCAGAAGAAATGAAGCCCCAGGAATTCAGGAAGTGTTCTGTAGTATGAAATGAAAGCCTGACACCCAAAGGCTAAAACGGAACCACTGCAAAGCTGGGGACAGTAACCATACTCTTGAATTTTTACTATTTCAGAAGTTTTTTGTCTCCATTCTCTTTTCTTAGGAAAAATTATTGCCTTACTCTCTAGGAGCATTCCCAAAGAACAAGAAGTGAAAACACAACCAGGATGTAATTGAATATAACCTATATTTCAGTGAAAGCACCTCCTAAATATCAACATTTATATCTAGCAGATGCACACAGATTATGCATATCCTCCGCACCATGAAAAGGGATAGTGATAAAGGTACTGTGTCTTGTTCTCTGACATCTGAATTGCGATCTTTGAAAGTGTTGTAACACCTACAAAATATTCAAGTTATAATTTCACATTAGGAAGGTGGTAAAAAAAAGATGCTGCAATTCCTCATCACAACATGTTAACACATTCCTGATAGCTTTTGCTGCATCTGATTAACTTGCAGCTGTTCTTGGTAAGGTTTCTTGTCTTGCTGGCATGGACACTGTGGGAAATCACTTTAAATCAGGCAAATCCCAGACAGTTTCCTTAGGTTAGCTCTTGTTATACCTTCTTAATAGTTAACAGTAAGTATCACCACATAGCAGCTCACAAAGATTGTTTAAGATTATACTGAGACAAAACATCAGACCAAAAACACAGCATAAACTACATGTCAGTTTCCCCCAGTTGTCACAAACACAATGAGAGTCAGTTTGGGCCTTATTGAAATTATCACTCTTGATCAGAAACCTATACAATGAGGTAATTCAAACTGACATTAAATGCTAACACAATCAATGCATCCTGCTTTCTGGAGAAGTCTGAGTTCTTATGTGTTCCCTCGTCCCGGCACCGATGCCTCACCAGTCACTCTGTGGACACAGTTTTACCAGACTGGCTTCATGCTTCTTGACTTTTAATCCACTCAATTTATTATATGATGTATTTTCTCAAATGACTGCTACTAAGGCAAGAATAGATCATTATTCTAATTACATTCTTTCTGATTTTTGTCATTTATGTATGTAGCTTTATATGTACTTGTGAGTTCCATTTTATATTTTGCCCAACGTGTCTGACTTTAACAGGAACTTCAAATCACCAATAAACCATGTTTGACACTCCTCTTGTTTAACTCAGCTCCCCTATGGGTCTGTAACATAACCAGTCTGGCCAAAGTCTTCCATTTCCACCCACAGTAATTTCCAAAATGAGATCATGATTCATTCAGTGGTACTTTTATTCTGAACATAAACTTATGTTTAAATAGCTTCATGACTGGCATCTACTCTTACAAAGTCTGAAGAACAATTTACAAAGGGATTTCCTTTTTGATCCCTGTTATTTATGAACTGCATGACATAAGCATGTAAAGCTCTTTTAAAGATATAATGGAGCTTTTAGTGAATTTCCCCATTAATTGGTCTTAAAGAATTTCTGGTGCTAATGTTTCAACAGCTCCAATTGCTGCATCTCCTACTGTGTTGCATCCAGGGATGAAAATATAGGGGAGGGGGAAATAAAAAAAAAAACAGACATTAAAAAGAACCCCATAAAAACTAAACAAAACCCAAGGGCTTAGGAGAAAAAAGTGAATATCCATTTGTGTACAACTGGGGACCAAACTGTGAGTTTACTATTAGTTGCAAAACTAATTTTCTAGAGACTAAAAACAAGTATTTATTTTAATTAGCAAGGACTATCAACACCTATTATGACACCTTAGTAATTGATGATTTCCAGGGAGGCTTAATATAAGAAACTGACTTAAAAGAAGTATTGCTGTTATTACTAATAATGCCTAAGAAAATGTTGAAGTACTTCTTTTTTCACCTTGATCTTGCAAATATACTGCAAACATTAGATTATACTATCAAGATGCAGTTTTTGGGTAACTCTCTGTAATTTTCCTACACCGCCTATCATTTTCTTTGCTTTTTGACTGCACTAAGCTCTGAGAAAATTATTTCTACAGAATTTGGTGTTAAAATTTACTCTACTTTAGTACTGGTAAACTAAGATTGCATACCTAAGTTAAGCATCAATCCTCATAATTATATTACTTTACGTTTGTCTACACCAAGGTTCACATTCCATGCTATTTTTCACGTATTCAGTACAGCCAGGATTTGGCTAGGTTCCTATGAAATGCTGCTGCACATTCAGCGTGCATCTTTTGCAGCTTTGAACAACTTCAGTTTCAAAGGCTTCCCATCAGATATTGTCACTTCAGGTATTTCCCTTTCAAGACTGTTTATGGGTAACTTTCTAGATATTTTATTGATAAGTGAACAGCACAGACCACTGAGGTATGCTATGGATCATTTCACTCTGCTGGTGACACTGACAATGGATCCAGGCAACCCTGGAGGTACAGACAGGCAGGGCAATGAGAGGCTGGAAAGCAGCACCATGAAAAGGGACCTGGGGGTTCTGGTCCATGGCAAGCTGAACCTGAGCCAGCAGTGCCCTGGCAGCCAGGAGGGCCAACCCTGTCCTGTGGGCATCAGGCACGGCCGGGCAAGGGAGGGGATTGTCCTGCTCTGCTCTGAGCTGGGGCAGCCCCACCTCGAGTGCTGGGGGAAGTTCTGGGTGCCACAATATAAGACACTAAACTATTAACGAGTGTCCCAAGGAAAGCAACAAAGATCGTGAAGGTCCCTGAGGGGAAGCTGTGTGAGAAGCAGCTGAGGACACTCGGTCTGTTCAGCCTGGAGAAGACGAGACTGAGAGGAGACCTCACTGCAGTGACAGATTCCCCATAAAGGGAAGAGGAGAGACAGACACTGATCTCTCCTCTGTGGTGACCAGAGAATGATCTGAAGTTGTGTCAGGAGAGGTATAGGTTGAATATTAAGAAACGTTTCTTACCCTAGAGGGTGATTGGGCACTGGAACATAGTCCCCAGGGCAGTGGTCACAGCACCAGCCTGGCAGAGTTCAAGAAGTGTTAGGACAATGCTCCTGGGACCACGGTGTGACTCTGGGTATGGCAGTGTGCAGGCCCAGGAGTTGGACCTGATGATCCTTGTGAGTCTCCTCTACTTCAGCATATTCTGTGATTCTGTATTGTGTTTTCCATTTTCCAACCAAGCATTTGTCTGTTTCATGTTCAGTCTTCCTTTTGGATATGGATGATATTGCATAAATATAGAAAGTTCAAAAAAGACTAAAAATGGTGCTTTGAGTGGACAACCTATGTGGAGATGTAAGCACCTTCTTCACGACCATTTACTATTCACTCAGAAAAACCTTCAGCAAGTTAAATTTCAAGTGCATTTTGGAGATTCAACTAGATTTTTTGAACCAATTCTCCATTATCCATATCACTGTTAACCAAAGAGCTGCAGTAGGTTTGTTTAGACAAAATGGGCATCCAGAAAATCCAGCTTGTTTTTCCCTAATACATCACATCTATCATGTTAATTTGAGTCTTTACTCCAGTTGTCTGATCTGTGTGGCATGGCAGTAAAAACTACAGCTTAGAATTTCTCCAGATTTCCCAGAAATATTTTTTAAAATTTGGCATAATATTAACCAGTTTTGGTCCATCTGAGACATAAGCCTTTCAGTGGAGGACTGAATACCACAGTTATGGTTCACCTATTGCAGCCTTGACTTCTGTTTAGGATTTTTGGGTAATTAATGGTTCTGCTAATGCATTCTGCAATGTTTTTTTCTCTTCCTTCGGTGTGAATCATATTCTCTTTTCTAATATGAAAGTAAAGAAGATTATGTTTAAGAACCTGATCACACATTTTCAAACTGAGCCAGCCGACAGTGACGGGATGTCTACTCAAGGCACCATTTTTAGTCCTTTTTGGACTTTGCACATGTATGCACGATCATCCATATGCAGAAGGAAGAATGAACAGAAATAAATTCAGACTTCTTTGAAAAAAATTGGTCAGAAAATTTCAGAGGTCAAATGCTTTGCTGAGTAATTGTGGTTGTTGATAAATAAGAGAATGTGGGGAATCTATTTAAAACAACTTGGAACACTCTTTGGGAGACTCTTGTTCTTCTGAGCAGGGTCATATGAAATGATCACCTGATGTGTGTAGAGCTTGACCGACATAAATCTGCAAGAATCTCATGCAAAGCAACTGCATCAAAACAACAGGGTCATTTTACAAAATAAGGAGGATGAAAGCAGAAGTATTAATGTAGGATATGAGTAGGGTTCAGGAGTCCATGTGTTTAACCATTTACTGTAATTTGTCAAAGTAGTTCTCAGTAATACGAGACAAGACATGAGGAATGCGAATCTGACTCTTAAGAATACACTGATGTTATCACTGGAGTTTTCATTTCTTTCAGTGTACTAAATCAAATGAATGTGCAGTGATTTAAAATCATCAATCTGCTCTCATAAATCAAAGATTTAACAGATTGACTTTTTCAATATGAAAGGAAAGAGGACCCTAGTCACTTCTCAGCATTCCTACTTAGTCTTAGCTTTGTAATACCATACAGCTATTCCAGAAATTATGTTCTATGACATCCTCTACTGAAAATCTGGTTTTATACAAAAGGTTGTAGTATTCATTCCACTTCCTATCTGTAGCCTGTATGTTGCCCCTTTTTATCTTCAAGGTAGGCAGTAGGATCCAGACAGCAGGATATTAAGGACCTGCCCAAAAGAAACTACCCCTCGTGTCTGCCTTGGCAGCTCAGTTTGACTTGCTTACATTAACACCTGAGCTGCAAATAGAGAACTTTAAGCTGTTGTTGGGGTTGTCTGCAAGAACAAAGAAATGTGTAGTTGTTTTGGTGTCTGTGGCTGATCAGCTCTGTCCCCCAGACAGAGTTTCTGGATGATCAATAGACTTAATATTATCTTTATGCTAGTGTGCAGGGGTGCTGTGGGAGGCATAATGATTCTTTTCCCTTCTGGAAGGGCAGTGAGTTTGGAGAGGATCTGTAGCCAGAACAGTGTCTATATGCACAGGAGAGGTAAGGCTGAGCTGCATAACATGTCAAGGGAGAGGAGGTTGTTATCCTTTCCATGGTGGTGAGTACAGGCAGGAATGCTGAATTGTTTACATTCTTTTCATATGCAGCCTGCTTACTTTTCTGTGTACTCCCTTTATCAATCTCCTGCTGAATTCCTGCAGTGAATCATGTATAGACAAGCTTCAGTTGATGGTTATCTTATACTCAGGTGCTGACAAGAGTGTCTTCCTTTTTGTGTCAGCTTCTGCTCCATAAACAACCTCAGTGACCCATTTCTCCAGTACTCTGGGTAATAAGTGAAAGCTTTTCCAGGATTATACTGTTAAACTGAAATTAACCTTCAAAGAGCTTTGGCAGTGGTATTAATGTATCAACATATTACACAAAATGGCTTGAAGTGCATACTAATTTCCATGATGGATGAGAGAGTTTTGGAAACTATAACTGCTTATTTTGGGGTTTAAAGTAGTCGCCAAGATTAAACTCTATTTCATCAAACTTTGGTTATCTATTGTGTGAACATCTACCTATAAACTCATCTTGTCTACTTCTCATAGGGAGAATTAGGTGCTTTAAAATAGGTGTGATTTCTTGTGCTCTAGAAATGCCTTGTTGCCTCCTCTGGCTAGAAAAGAAATCTGAATGATGAAACCAGATATAAAAATCTACACTGCTCATATCAAAATGAAACCGACCATATCTGTCTGGGATTAAGTTATAACTTCAAGGGGTCAGGTTTTTTAAATCTGTGCAATGCACAGCCTCTGGTGCTTTCCTCTGGCGTACTTTGATGGTGGTTACTGGGAAGGAGAGGAAACATACTGCTTCCATGGATGATATATGTGCTGCAGTATAGTAGTTCCCTCATGCCTATAACAGAGCATTTCAACCACTGATGGAATATGTTCCCCAACAGAATAATTATAAATAAATTATGAAAGTTTTGAATAACAGAAATGCCCTTAAAACAAAACTGGTCTTCATTTGTCTTTACTTCAGATCTCAAGAACTGGACTTCTCAATTGCAATCTGTCACACGTGGTTTGTATTGCACAATCTTGAACTGGGAGACAAGATTGACATAGAAAAATTTCTTATTTTAAATTTGAGCTGATATTGCATTGTTTCACATTCAAAATCTCTAGGGAAAAAATTGAATTTACAGTAGCTCAATCATTCTGGCCTTTGGTGCAAGAAATAGCAATTTTTAAAAAGACAGTTTGAATCACATACAGATGCATTATACATACACATATATATATTGAGATATACAAGATAAACTCTGTCATGAGAATTATGTAGAGACTTGTTTTGCTTTCAAAACATCTGCATTTAAAACAGCATCACAAAATAGACTTCATTTTAGCAATGCATTTACAGATGTTTAAGACGGATACCAACATTAAAGATTGAATGTTATTGCTTACCAACACATTCTTTCTCAAGTTTAAAAGTTATTAGTTGTCCTGAGTAAGAGCAAAACTAAAAAAGTATAATTACATTAATGTCCTTCTAGAAAACTGACTGAAAGAGGTAGCAGTGGATAAAGAGCCTAAACTTTTCACATTCTTACTGACAAAAGAGTCATATTTATATAATAATACAACACTGTCATCTAGAATAAATTGTTGAGTGGACACAACCTGTTCAAATAATAATGAATAAAAGTCAATAAAATATTATTGAGTTGTTTTTCAGAAGTATTAACATAAAAATGTTTTATTTTTCAGAATTTAAGCAGTCTAAATTAAAAAAAAAAAGAAATTAAGGGAAATTTATGGGAGTACTCACATTAATTGAGTCACATATGTCTATGTTGATGTCAATATTAATCTTTGTCAATAGATAGAGACACCAGGATTCATCATGCAACTCCCTTTTTTGCTGATTATAAAGCTCTGTAGCTGGTGATATAGCCAATAACAATGCATGCTGAAAATCCAGAACTTGGTGACCAAGCACTATTTTTGTCCACAACTTCCATTAAGTGTCAGTTGGTGTACTGATGTGTTATATTTAAAATAATAATAATAATAATAATAATCTAAAAGGCAATTTCACTATTAGGTTAATAGAAATCATGCATTTGGAAAAATACATGTATGTATTTGTCATTTGTATAGGGGCCAGTTCATTCATTCAGAGTTTTGAAGCAGTAATTCTATGAAGAGGTTTCATGGTAGTGATTAAGTTTTATGACTCATTGTAGGTACACAATCAACAGGCACAATATATATTTGATTTTGTAATGTTTTACGCATCATTTTTGGCTGCTAAAACTGAAGCCAGCTTAATAAAGAAACTATAGCTCTGTAATTGGAACATTGTGTGCAATATTACCAGTGGCAGGAGGAACAAATGCCTTTTGGACTAAATTGGAGTAACCCAGCTGAGTAAGACATTGTGGACTGAAAAGCTGTGTGTAAGGCGTTATACATTCTCTCCTTGTATGGAACAATTTTTCTAAGTTCAACAATGTACTACAAAGCATAATTCTTAATCTCTAGAGAAGACTGAATAAGAAGGGAAAAAAAAAAAAAGCTAATAACCCCCCCTCCCCAAAGTAGCACAAATTACTTGACTTTTCTCTATTTATTGTCTAAAGAACTGGGATGAGATAATGGCTTATATGGTTACTGGCATAGACAGCAGAGTAGCTGCAACTCGGCATAGAGGAAGGTAAAAAGAAGAGGTAGTCGGGGTAGTAAACTCCTTGGATAGTTTCAGAGGTTAATTTAAACTGAAATACATAGATACACACATATAATTACACACACATGCACACACAAGAGGATTTTATTACTTGATCATTCTTGGTGGCTTTGTATCCTCAGCAGGAGTAAGGAGACTTTCCAGAGAACAGCAATAGGGCTGTAGTCCTTCTCCTTAGCAGCACATGCAGTGGCAATCATTCGGCCTTTTAAGTGAAAAGCATGTGCTGCTCTGCAACTTTCTTTCTTTGTCACCAGAATAGCTCTGTCCTGGATTAATCCTAAGAATAGCTACAGAAGAAACAGAATTAAACCCTTTCCCAACACCTATAGCTCTATAAAGCATTTCCCTAGTAGCATAACTATAAGCTATGTCATTCAGGAGTGATGGCAGATGTGCCACAAAACAATATTGAGAGTGATGAGACACTGTCACAGGTTGCCCAGAAAAACTGTAGATGCCCAGTTCCTGGAAGTGTTCAAGCAAGGTTGAAAAGGACTTTGAACAACCTGATCTTGTGGAAGGTGTCCTTGCTGATGGCAAGGGGTCGGAATTAGATGATCTTTGATGTCCCTTCAAACCCAAACCATTCTATGATTCTATGATTTGCAAGACTTCAGTTTTTGTCACTATGTTCTGGGCTCTTCTGTTATTTGGAAAGAGGGAGTTCATATAGTCAGTTATTTTTAGAAAATTGTCCTTTTCCCCCCTCTTGTTTTGCTTTCTATCTCAGCACTTCCATGATTCATTAAAGTTGCTGCATCTTGTTTATTTTACAAGAATTTACCTGAGAGGAAGAGACACTAATATTATCTCTAATATCCTTATTGCAAAACAAGTTTCAGTTCTTGTAGTTCACTTTCAAGCTGTGTTAACATTGACTATTGGCTGCTTAACCACAATTTTCCTGGGATATCTGACTGAAAAACTGTTTTATAAAATTTATAACAATGTGAAATTCAACTGCAGTGAATTTTACTACTCTGAAAATTTGCAAGTACTGGAGGAAAACACAATGCATAACACTGCTGCTCTTCAACATTTGCATTTGCTGGTTATAGCGTTCATGCAGAATTTGAGTTGTCTTCAGCAGAATAAGCCTAACTTATTTAGTATGACTAAATGACTAGAAGGGGAGATGTTAGAATAAGGCAAGAGCAGTACAAGCATGTAAAATTCTATTTATCTATGACAAAGCCCAAGGGGCTGTGAGCTGCCTAACAGGAATCCATTCTCTGCCAGTCTTCACTATGAAGAGCTAGAGTCCCCTGAAGAAATGTTTATCAATGGTAATTGAACTGCCATGGCTTAGTAGTGTATCATTAATTATATAATTGCATTTGATTAAAAATCCTTACAATAGCAGTTTGCACTTGATCTGGTCTTTTTGATGAAACTAAAAAGAAAATAATAGAAAAAACTTAATGTGCATTAACAATTGTTAAATTACATTAAGGATCAGTACTGCAGCTTGTAGTTACCAGTCTCTTAATCTCTTACAATGCTAGAAAATATTACTATTGCAAACAGTTTTAAGCTTTGCATTTTGACTTCAACCCTTTTTGCTAATGTTAAACCCTAAACTGTACGAAGAACTTCTTGTTGGTTTTAAAAGAATTGCTTCCAGTCTAACTTCAAAATTTTCTCTGAATACTTACAAGTATTTATGGGAGAAAGAAAAAAGAATTAAAAAACAAAAAAAGGGTGGAGTTAGCCTATTCCTGACTGATTTGAAATTTTCCCCTATAATTTTTGGTGTCTCCTACTGCTTTCAGATTGAGAGCAAAGGCAGGTTCTGTGTATCTGTGTCCACTAAGTGTTTGGACAAGACTCACATTTGCACATGATGTGGTTCTTGGGGTGTCCTCACCCCAATGTGAGGGTAGCTCAGCTTATTCTATATTTCTGTGATATCCACAGAATTTCAGTGCACTCTGCCTGCATATAAAATACTCTGAGTAAGGTCCTGTCTGTGACGAATCTCAAAGTCCTTGAGCAGGCGAATGAGTTGTAGCAGCCTGAGGTCAGTTTTTAGCTGCCATGAGATCAGGGCAACAATGCCCTCAAAGGCTGCAGGTCTAACTGAAAAGTCATGAATGCTGGCATGTTAATCACCCTTTAAACACATCTCTGATTTCTGACCCTGCTCTTCAATGACAGCACAGCTCAAGGACCCAGGAATGTTTCCAGCATGGAAAAGCACACCCAGGCACAGAGTCCCTTCTAGCTCATTTCCATGCACTGACACATAGGATTGAAACTTGTGCTGTGGACTGGGACAGGTCTAGGGTCCTGTCTCATTGCCACAATTATTTCCTCAACAGGGAGTCTTCAGGTGAGGGGGTGTAGGATGAGGGCAAAGAAGAAGATTCTTTCAGTTTTTAAGAGTTGCTTTAGCAAGATGCAAGAGCCAAAACAAAGTCAATAACTTTACTAAGTTAATTGGTAAGACTGTTCTGGTTATTCGGATCTCTATTCCCAATAAGCAGGAGGGCCATACCAGGCCAGGCCTGAAAGAAACTTTCTCGGATGGAAGCAGACTTTGACTGCTTTGTTACTACTAAAAATAGAGATAAAGTACCTTCTCTAGATCTGAAGGCATATGGCAGAACTCACACGTTCAAAGTTAACCCAAATTTCACAGTGATCAGAGGTGAGCATTCTCAGACTGCTGCAAGGGAATGGCTCTCCCACCCCAAGGGCTATAGCATAAGTATTGGCTTGGCCCTTGCCCTGGTTTGGGACAGCAGATGAACCACACTAGGGTCCATTCTGACTGTACAGTTATGCAGATGATTGTGTCATCAAGACCGTGGTCACATGTAGTTAATAATATAGATATGTCCTTGAAAAACTTGGCTTCTAGTCACATAAGTGTAGAGATGGGAGTCAAGCCATGAGCAGAGGTTGACTGCTTCTAACAATGCTTTTATTAGGAAAATGTGTTTGAGATAATCCCTGTGCACTGAAAGGTTCAGGGAAGTACTCTGCCTTGAGAAAATGTAGCGTCTTTTAGTGGTTGTAAGCTAATTGAATATTTTTTAAAATAAAGTTTATTAGCAGTAATGTATTAGAGACATAATGGTCAAAAATATTAATATGGCTCACACACATCAGTAAAAGCAATCAGCTTTAAGAGTGTTTCACCCCAAGGTTGTATTTTGAAACATATACAGGGAAAGATAAATAAATCAGCGAGAGTTGATTCTCTATGAGATTACTGTTTTTCTCACTGATTTTAATAAAGTTAACATTTCAAGAAAACACTCCAAAATGTGCTCTCTGTGTTTGCAATCCATCAGCCTCCATTCATTTGGCCAGAATCAAATGCAAAGAAGAAAATCAGCGCTGCCATTGAATTCCATTTCATGCCTTATGTTAGATATTTGTAAAACTGTCCCTTGCTGACTTGGAGATAAGTGGTATAGTGATGAATTCAGCTTCAGGCAAGGTGCTTTTCAAGCAAACCTGTCAGGAAACAGAAAGACAGTTCATAATAATTCATTCTTGTGCAGTGTCTCAAGTGATTAGTGAAGGTATAGGGCAGATCTGAAAAACAAATAACATTAACATATCCTAAAAAATAATCCACAAAACCCAAATAGCTGCCAAAAACCTCCAAAAACCGAAACCCAAACCATACATCACATTTCTTATTTGTAGAGGAACAGAAACTTTGGGGTAAGCACATGAAGCAGAATTAAGGGAGTAATTGTCAGGAAAAAAAGAGTCCTTGTGATTGGTTTGGCAAGACTGGTAAAAAACAATTAGTGATCTTCTTTAAAACTGACAGCCAGTTTAGCTAATGGATGCAAGCGTACACCTGTGGGACACACGGCTTAAATTCAAGTGAATTTTGGGAGGCTGCCCTCTTTCGCCCCTAGTCTGCCATGAGCTACACCATTTGGGCAGCAGCAGGGCCCGGCTCAGGCCCCGTCGCCCCCAGGGCCGGGCTGGGGCGGCCGTGCCGGGGCTGGCCCTGGCTGGAGCCGATCCCTGAGCCCGGCAGATGCCGGCACAGAAAGGGGAGCCACGGCTGATGACATCCAGCCCATCCTACGGCCTGCACCACACCGCCGGCTGGGCCCAGGGAGATGAACCCCCCGGGGCCCCAGAGAGCAGCACCGAGCCCAGGCTGGGCCAAACCCACCCCATGAGACCGAGGGGTGGAGGGGGAGAAAAGATCCGGGAGCCGTTTCCGAGCCTTTGCCACCATCGTGCATTTGAGACTTTCACAGCTGCCGCCCTGGCAGAGACCACGTGGCCATCTGCAGACCTGGGCAGGAAATATTAACTCTTTCCTGACACAGACTGAGATTTTTTAAACTCTAACCCTTCTCAAAGAGAGAGAGAAAGGCCAAATTGGAGATATGCAAAGGGATAATATGAAGATATCAAAGTCAGTAAAGGAAGAGTGACTTTTTAAGTGGAAGAGATTACAAGTTGCCTTAATTCTAGACTGTAAATCTCCTTTGATTTATGGTAACAGACTGTAATATTCCATTAAATCGTGGACTAAGAATGGGGAGGTGATTTTCTGGATTCAAGCAAAGATGTCTGATTTTACTGAGTGGATATTGAATTAGAAACTGTAACCTAGTGATCCTATGAGATGTTTGAAGCCTCGTCACCAGTGAAGAATGAGAAATCCCTTGTTGTGAAGCTGTGCATCTTTAAAAGGTGAAACCCCATGTGTAAGCCCACGGCCCATATGTAGTCATGGGAAAGGCTGCGTTTTGGGAAGCTCAGAAATGCAGATTCTCAGGCGGGCTGCGTTTGTGAAAGCTGGAAGCCACAAACAGGCTGTGTCTCTTGTGGAAAGTTACCAGAACAAAAATCAGGAGGGACTTGTCTCTCTCAAAGATTGAATGAAATACAATTCTATAAGTGGTATTGACCTAGAGTTCTGAGTTCTGTCTCTTTACATTGTTTGTGGAAAAGTAAACTATTGGTAGGGGGTAGGGGAGTGCTTTTGAAAGGTTTCATGTTTTTTGTTCTCCTTTTAGTGTGTGTTAATAAGTCTGTTTCTATCTTTAAGTTAAACCTGTTTTACCTTTCTTCTAATCTTATTCCATAGTGGAAAAATATTTAGACCACTATACTAAATTTAACAAACAAAATTTGGCAAAATGTGAAACCACTACACCTTGTCTATAAAGTGCTTTTATGAGAATACACAAACCAGGGCACAGCAGAGAACTGGATTTAATTCACTGTATTTTTACAAAATGCCTGCTCAAGAAAACAATCTCTGGGGCATCAAGTGTAAATGAACTGTGAACATAGAGATCGCCAGTTGGAAAATAATGTCAATATGAACAACCAGAAATATGCAGAATCAGCTTGCAGCAGTATACTACAACTGAGCAATTCAGCCACCAAATCATTTTTCCCCTGAGAGCAAAAAGCTTTTCATCAGTATCCAAACTGAATTTAGATCTTCCAATGGAGCAAGGACTTACCCTTAATTGAAGCAGAAGGATCAGTGCCACGGACAAAATCACAGACATAGTTATAACACCACAGCCTTTTTCTGCTTCAGAGAAAAAAAATGGGATATTCTTTCTATTTTTGGAAGAAATGCTAAAGATTTATGGGAGGGAGCAAAGTGTATAACAAAAAGAGAGAGGATAAAGTTAACTTTTTCTAGATTTATGACAGTATTATGGATTTTGAATTCTTATTATGAGTGTCCATGAAATGCTAATAAATTACAATACATGAAAAACACCAAATTACCTCAATGAATGCAGTTCACAAAGATATTTTCTCTCCAATAATTCCCCTGAGATGAATGACCTACAAAGTTACAGTACTTGGAGCAATTTTTGATGTGAATCTTATTTAACAGTACGGGAGAAAAATAGAATCCAAAGAGTTTTAATGCATAATTTGCTATTTCTACTTGCTCTTAGTAGAAAAGCAAACAGTGGGGTAGGAAAAAATGTGCCCTCCTGCCTGTTGAATCATTTTCTCTCCTTGTCACAGTTTACTAATATTAGCTTACCTGTTTAAACTGAACTGATATTTAAAGCTTTTTCTGCTAGCAGCACATTAAGAAACCTCTGTTTATAATTCAGTACTGGCTACAGCTGAATGACCTGAGCATATGCAGGAGCAAGGTGCTGCTGGCCAGAGGAAAAGCCCTTTGGTAAAATATTAATGATACACCATAGAGCATCCTGGCTGAGTCTCAAAGAAACTGTGCTCTTGACTACTGTGATTCTTTTTCCTCTAGAATATAGGTAGCAAATAACATAAACCCCTGACAAACAAGGAAAGAAAAAATAAAGATTCAAGCTATAGTAAAGAGAAACTGTAGTGAACAGAAGGGTGTGCGATACACATAAAACTGGCTACTAACAGAGGCAAGCTTTTGCTGTGTCTCTGATATGACGGTAGAACTGATGAGGAACTGGGATGGGGGCAGGGTGGGATTGGTCATGGAGTCAGTGTTTCCAGGAGGGGAACATGGATCTAATCTGGCCTGAGTTTTTCTCAGCTTTAATGTAACAGAGGCAAATAATTGATCTCTTTAGGCTTCACTGCACCAACCTCCTCAAACCACTTTCTTTCCAACTGCAAACACTGGGAAGGGGAACATCTATGGAAAATGATTGTCATTCTTGTCTGCCAAGATAAAAAAAAGAGGTAGGTCTGCTCTACATTTTGAGCCCAATGCCCCCAGCTCAGCAGTCAGGTGCAGTAAGATGGAGACTAAGGGCTCCAGAAATGGCAGCTAATGGTAAATGTCCTAGATAGGAAAAAGAAGCAGAAGAAAAGATTACAGTAATGTTTAGAATATGGAAAATTTGGAAGAAAATATCCTAGTAGAGTGCCAACATCCAACAGAGAAAATAAATACAACCAGTGGATTACAATAATTGTAAGAATTCAGATGTCAGTCTTCATTATGTCATCAAATTTCTTCTCTTGATGGTATATATGGCTGCTTTCTAAATAAGGAAGTTATCTCAATTGCATTGAATTTCAGAATTTATAAAGCATAACATTAAAAACAGCAAAGAGATATTTAGGAAGAAAATTATACTTTTGCAAACATAACCCATAAGAAACAATTTACTTCCAATTCATATTCATTTTATTTTTAATGCAACAGCATTTACTTCTATGCAAGAACAACATAGGACTCAATATTTTGCTGTAAAAGTACTTTTGTTCCCATTTCTGCGCATTTTATCCTAAAGAATTAGGGCAACTAAAGGAAAACCAGCAAAAAATGACAGCAGCAGCCGTGAAGCAACCTGTGGCTGCCCTTTAGTGCAGACTGCAGTAAAGAACAGGTGTTGGCTGACCAATCTACAGGAGGGGAGCAATAAAGGACATGGAATCCGCTGTAGTTTACTGAGAAAAAACGATTAAAAATTATCCAAGAAGTTAAAAATGTTCTGTTCTGGACTTCTCTAGTGTTTCACTAAAGCTAAGCAGGTGGAGATTGGAGGTTACCTCAATGTCAGAAAGAGGATTGGTATCACAATAACCCGTGCATGAGCCTTCCTGTTGAAAAATCCTTTCCTGATGCAAGCAAATGGACTGAAGAAGATTTTAATAATTTTACAAGAACTAAGTACCTGCAGATATTTGTTTTGAACAGATATTTATTTTACAAAAAAAGATGAATTTTCTAATATACTTTTTTTTTCAGATATTTGTTAGAATTCCCTGTCCGGAGGTGAAAATATAAATATCTCCCAAAAGGGTCATAATATTAGACAAATTTAAGAATATCAAGGCTTAATTAAACTTTGAATGACAGATTCCTAAGAAAGAGTCTGTCTAAGGCCATTTTTAATGCTTGAAGTGATATTTCATTTTGTTATTGATAGATTTATACTGGATATTTTTCTATTTCCCTGATTAATATGTTCCTACTTTTTTTGATACCTAATGTTTTCTCACTCATTCTTTCAAGCAGTGGCTTCTAAAAACATACAATAAATTTATTGCTTACTACTGGAAGATGTGATAACTTTTATAGTAGTTATTTTTGTACAAAATGCATGCAAATTTATTTTTTTTATAATTGTTATAAATAGCATTTAAGGAAATGCAAGGTAAGTATAAAAAAAATCTCAAATGAGCAAACAAATGAAATATATTTGACAGTCACTCTATCAGGGAAAATGAAGGAATGGAAAATATAAAAAGGAGTATTCACTTATGCATTTTTTTCTGTGTCTGGAAAAAAGGAGGGACGGACATCCTGAAAAATCTCCTAGTAATGATAAAAGAAAAGGGACAATTAAGTTAACATAAATCTTTACAGTTGTCCAAATCATGATGATGAGTTACACCATTTTATTTTTTTTTTTTGAGTGCCAGTCAAAGCATAGGAGAATCTGGAGCTATGATTATTGAGGAATTTGGAGAACAAGGAAAACTGACTGAGCAATACACTCTGGAGTTATTCAGTGACTCTTTTTGCCCTCTTTTTATTCAGAACATAAGGAAAGACTACAGGGAGAGAAGTTGCAGGGTCTTGCCCTTGCTCAGGAAATCACAGCACCGCAGAGTCATTGGGGTGACAGGAACTCCTGGAGGTGCTCAGAACTGGGTCACCAAAAGTTCAGATGAGGTTGCTCAGGGATTGATACAGATGGGTCTTGAAAATCTCCACAGATGTAGATCACCAAGCCCAAAGATCATTACATCCAAGGATAATATTAAGAGTGAGTATCACACTGCTTGTTGACAGAAAGCAGAGCTAGAGGGATATTTGGGGTTTTTCATATTAACATTCTTATATCCTTCTAAATTTGATTAAAAGAATAATTGAGGACTTGTTGAAAATTTTACAGAAGAATGCAACATTGATCATAGTGGTAATTTATCAAAAATATTATAGAAACATGTATAAACGAGAGTAGGAGAGCTACACAGCAACAACTCTTGAACTTTTAAGCCCCTTTTAACACTCAAAGGAAGCCTATCCTAAGTGAAACCCAGGACAATTTACTTAGGAAAAGTAAAAGCAGAAAAGAGCAAAATACTATTATAATTAGATCAAATCTTGAGAGTTTTAATTAGCCAAGAACAACAAAAAATTGTTCTAGAATGGTTATTATCTGTGAGAGGAGGAGAGAGTTTTCTCAAGGAGGTAAAGACACCTTGACGTGATATTCACAGTCTGAAAGATTTTTCTCTTTCAATATTCACAAAAATACACCTACACCTTTATCTCTCAGAAATGCTGATAGAAAGTGTTTGTGTCATTTCTGATTTTTTATATTAATTAGATTAATTCATTCAGTAGCTGAGCTTTTCATTTTTTTACAGCAGTTTTTATGTCATGAAATAAAAAGGAAGAAAATAAATTTGGCAGGTTTTTCCCATGTATTTTCTGGGGAATCCAGAGATTTTATGGAATAGATATTTTTTTTTTCTCACTCTCCTAGCCAGATAAGCTTCTTAATGTCCTATGAAGTAGCAAAAAAACCTGTCTATACCTAAAAGTCTTTCAGAGAGTAACATCCAGTTTAAGAATTCCACAGCATTCAATGTCACTCCTTACTACTGTTCTTTAAGGTCCAGTGTAGGGTGCAGATGGGATCAGGCACTGTCTTCTTCCCAGAAATGTAAATGGACATTAAAAGTGTTTTTTCTAAAAACATCAGAAGGGGTGGTGTATTTGATATAATCTGATTTTCAGCAGATATAACTGTTGATTTCTTTCTATTATATGTTGTCTATTTTTTACTAGCAATCCCTTTTCTAAAGCTGACTCACAGCAACATAGCAGTCAATTCATATCTTGGGTTATTTTCCACTCACACACCTGAGTAATTTACTTCCTTATCTCACAGGGTGTAATGTTCTAGTCTGCAGTCTTTCTTAACATTGTTAAATATATTGTTAACAGAAAAACAGATTGAGTTTTGTACAAAAGAGTAACTCTGGAGTAAATGCAATGCAATCTAAAACTGTATTTCGGGCATCCTGCAGTAGTGATCTAACACTTCAAGTTGTGTATTTCTAATTGTAATTAATGTTATTTTTCTGAATAATTGATTTTACAAGTATTAAAAGAATTAAAAGAATAAAATTTATTTTCATGTACAGATCATTACATGAAAGGAAATATTTTAATTATTTTCTAAAATACATGTTTACATGTGCTAAATCTTTGTCTTATTTGATTTTTCCTTTAAAAGATAAACCATTGTAAAACAAACCCCAAAAGCCAACGGCTTAATTTAATGTACAAAAGCATTACTCTCCTCTGCAAGGGAAAGACAGCAGCAGCTAAATTTAATTCTGATGTATCCAGTACTTACCCTTTTGACCGTTAGTTCCAAATCCATTTCTCTGTATAAATTAGAAGGGGAAGGAAGGGGTAGGTAGAAGAAGGTGGGAGAGCGAGATGAATGGAAAAGTGAATATGACATGCTGTTTTTCCTCTTAAAAGAAATTTCAGACTGAAAAATGGAAAAACTTCCAAAATTATCTGATGGCTAGAATTAAGTCCTCAACAAAAGTAGTTTGTCTTAATGCTACTAGACACAGCCCTGCTGATTTTATCATGGTTTTGGTTATGAGGGCAGATTCTCTGGCATGAGAGTTCAGTGAGGAAAGTTTTGCCAGAGCTGATGGGCCAGGCCAAGCTGCAGCTTGAGACTCCTCAGGAAGACTCAGAGATGGTATCTGTGACTCTGTGTGTCCATCCTTGGGGAGCTCTGGGGAGGACAAAGAGGAGTGGCTGGGACAGGGCGTGCCTTGCCCGGCCCTGCTGCCTGTGGAATGTCGGAGCCAAGCAAAATCTTTTAGGAGGAGCTCTGTTCCTTCCCATGAAAGTGATAAACAGTGCACACTGATTCAAAAACCTAATCTCCTTTTAACTCAAAAAACCTGGCCAAAAAAATCCCCAACCCCACACAGATTATTTTCCTAGTGGGTGTGGTTTGAGTGGACAACATATATATGGAAATGTAAATGCACAAGTATAACACTTTTTAAGATAGAAAATTACAAAAAAAAAAAAAAAAAAAGCTGAAATAAGAAAAAAAAATATTCCTAGGTGTGTTCATTGTCCTATGTATGTAGGGTGGTGATATTAGATAATAAATTACAAACCACCAAAGTTTATATCTTGAAAAATATGTATATGAAATAACCCCAAGGTAATGCTGTTCTAAAAAGGAGAGTAAATTATTTCCCAGCCCTTAAATGCTTTACATTCCACCTCTTGATTTGGAAATCACATCAATTTTGTTAGTACTTTCTTTGCTTTAAATTTCTTAGTGTTTTAAAGAGAGGTGGAGGTCTGAAAGGTGAAATAGCTGTAACAAATTTTATAGAAGAAACATGCCAGTTATTTTTGTGAATGACGTGTCCTTTGTATGTTACCGTGGAATATGATTCACAGTCCTGCTCTGTGGACACCTAAGTGTAAATCCAGAGTATAACCAAACGTACAATAGAACTAAAATCATTGCTAAATTAAAAAAAAAAAAAGTGTTATAGAGTTATAAAATAAGCACAGTTCATTTTCAGTTCTTAACAAAAGCATACCAAACATTGTATTAGGCAAGTTCTTTGCTTCATTTAATCTCAGTGTCTAAGAAAAAGAATCTTGTCTTCATTTATGCATAGAGTTTGAAATGCTTGTAAGTTATATAAGCACTAAACTGATTTTCTATTCATAATACAAGATTGTTTTGCATCTCAGTTGAGATTTATAGGCCAAAAAAAAGTGCAATCCCTAAATTTATAGATTTCAATGAGTCCAAGCACTTTATCACTGAAGTCTAAAACCACCATAAATATCTTGGAAGGTTTCAAGAAAATGAAATAATACTATATGGACACTACCACTGGAATTTTTTTATTCAAAACTGATTAAGTAACCAATGAAAAACTGATATTGAAGAGAAAAATGGAAGTAAAACCACAAGAATGGCCACTAGAGAAATGTGAAGTCTCCCAAATTTCAAGATAAATGGTAATAAAGGCAGAGGGCTGAAAATTTGCAATATTTTGGGGTGACCTTCCAATCCTGCACTACACCAATTTCTCGCAATATTTGAAAATTCAAAGGGTGATCATGAGGCTTGAATTATATATTTTTATTACCATAGGTTTTGCACAGTCATATTATTGGCAAGTGATAAAGTAAATAAAAGCAAGGTACAGGTTTTTCAACATATGGGAGTTCATTTTCTGGCCTTTCTGATTTGTTTCAATAGCATTTGTAGGAAGTTATTTTAGGAATTTGCTGAATTTAAATTATAGCCACTGTGCTAACTTGCTTTGTGTCTGAATGCATTATAGACGCATTTTCGATGCTGGTTGCAGATAATGAGTTAATGAAAGCAGATAGCCAAGCAGGGTAAAGAAATTTTATAAAGAAAAGGTTTTTGCCAGTGGAATAATTCTTCAGTACTCAAAATCTTACTTGAAATTTATTGCACACTATACTTCACTTTTACTAATGCTAACATATTTGATACTTCTTTCATTGAAATACTTTGATGAATTGGGTTTAGATTTTAAAAAAACTGTAACAGGTGTAATACATGTACTCTTTAATGCACATATTACACCTTCAATACATCTTTAAAAGATGTGTATTTCTCCCCTGAAATTTTTCATGTTCAATATCTTATTAACTGTTAGAACAACCTGTGATAGCGTAAAAATTTCAGCTTTTCTGAATCAAGTGAATGGGAATTATTTCTATACTCAGACACACTGCCCAAGATAATATGTGAATTCCTTTGAGAAGACCTAATTAGTTGTGGTCTAAATGAATATACTGAAACCACCGGAATCTAATGTGACACAGGTTGGGAGCTGAATACAAGACGTCTCTTATCACTTGAGTTTTTAGGGTAGAGATCCTAGTTTGTTTATGACTAGATCAGCTAAAGCTTTCAGAAAGTTTGTAGTATCATGAATAACCATGGTAATAATAAATCAGTGACATTGTTAGAGTGTTGATAATGAGCTGCTCAGTATCTGTACATGGTTGTACAGTTTATTAGGAGTCTTTAAAAAATCTTAGTTTTTACTACATTTTGTCATTGTAGTAGAGTATAATATACCTAAACTAATATGAAGGCCTAGAAGAATTATGGAAATTCTTTGACATCTAGAAATATAAATATACTTTCAACTTCTGAAAAATTGAAAAAAACCTCTCACCCTAAAACCAAAAATCCAAATCAGTCCTTACACATTCACCCATACTTTCCTCATAAATCTGTTTCCTAGGTAACAAGTAGATCATGATAGAACTAAATTACAATGTAGAAGGGAACAGCAACCTGCAGCATCTCCATGTTAAAATTTCTGACAAAGGTTTCTGCACAAAGAGCATTGCAATATGCACAGGTCAGTGACACTTAAAATTAGTATTAAACCTTAATTTCTTTTTGCAGTCTTTATTCATTTCAGTTTAGATTGTTTTTTTTCCCTGAAACATCTTTTTTTTTCCTAGTTGTGGTGCAGTATGAAAAACACACATTGAAGTTGTTTCCTATGACACTGAGTGCCACAGAGTTTCAAATTTAGGGACTGTACCTTGATGGAAATTCTAGAGCGACAATAGAAAGGAAAAGTGGAGAAATGGTTTAATGAATGGAAAAGGGAGTCATCATGGGACTCACCTGACCTACCTTTGATCCTATAAAAATCATATACCTGTGAATTACTTTCTTGTGAGATTAAAAAAACCCAAACAAATAGATGGAAACTGGGGCGATCTCCATGAGATGCTTTACTAGAGAGGACTGAGAAGCAGCAAACTTCTTCTCCAAACTTCTTCTCCAATGAAGCAGCAAACTTTTTCTCCCATGGAAGAAAAGAAGCCTAGGTACTAAGGGCTCCTAAGGAGCTATCAGTTCTGTAATCCAAACTATAAATTCATTATAATTCACTCTTGAAAGAAATTGAACATTTCCAAAGTTTTTGAAAAGTTGATAGTTGATTCTCAGAGATTGCTTGACAACTTCATGCCTAAGCTCATCATCTTTAAGTTTGGAATTCTTATTTCAGTGAATCATCTGAAATTTATAAAAAAAATAAAAACAAAACAACAAAACCTCACCACCACCACCGCATAACAAAACAAACAAACTACCACTGCAACAACAACAAAAACAACAACAATCCAGCAAAAAAGTCCCCCTGTACTGCAGGGGTTACTCATTTCAGTAGTATGAAGTGAAAACTATTGTTGCTGGTCAATAGTTTTCTGATTGCAGGGCTAGGAAATAGGGCTACCTGACTGTACAACATAAATGATAGGTAAATCTGGTTCAATTTGAGTCTAAGGCAATTTGGAGCAATTCTAGTCTCAGTTGTTTGGGTTCAGCTTCTACTGATTCCATTCAAATGGCACCTTAAAGCTGGATGAATAGAGTAGCTGTAATCTAGTAGAAATACATGTTTATAGTCACGCATATTTAGAAGCAATAGAATAAGTATTATTTATTCTTCTGAGAATTCGTGAGTAATAGTTTTATCAATATTTAATACTTATTGTCCATCTTTAAACATACTGAGCACTCAGATTACAAACTAGAAGATCACTTAATTCAATTTTAAAGCAAATTTAAAAAAAAAAATTAAAGCAAAAAATGAGAGCTGAATATAGGGTCAGCTAAAATACTCAGCATTAACAAGTTGGCCTAACTGCATTTGTCAAAGCTGAGGCAGATACATATTTTGCGGGACAAGAGATGTGGTAAGAAACACCTGAGATACAATCCCAGTGAGAGAGAATTTGGCTTTGTTTTAAAAACCCATCTACTCTCAAAAGAGTAGTTTCTGCTTTCTAGTTTTTGCTAGGGAAAAGAGAGAAAATCATGGCATTTGTGTAATTGGATATGTCTTTGTTCCCATAGTATGGCTTTATATTTTACAAAGTTTTGATGAGAGCTCTGTGATAATATTTGCGTTCAGGGCAAAGCTGACAGATTTTTTGGCTTTCCTCCAGTTCCACTTAGGCACAAGTAATTTTGGCAGGTTGCCAGACATATTTTTGTTTTCATTCTCAGTCCTTGAAAGCAGTTCTTGCAACCTCTGTTTTTCCTAATGTCTTTTGTCCCGTTAAAGGTGACTGCCATGAGTTCAGGTGGAATCACGCAATGCACAAGAGTTTCAAAAATAAAATGCAGATGGAAATGGAGACCCCCGAGGCTTGTGAGTGACATCTACACTTGTATCTCTCCCCAGCTTTTCTATTTGAACTGATGCTTTAACAAAAATCCAAAGGTTACTTTTCTGTATTTTATTTTGCCAGTGATTGGCAGTATTGCAAGATTTACCAATTTACTTGCTTAGGATAACCTGCCCTAAAAGTTCTGCCCAACGCACAGAGGATGAGATGTCTCTGACTGTAGTGAGGTGAGCCTGCAGCTCATCCCACGGGGTCAGCCTCTCACCATGCCCACACTGTACATGAGTCCTTTGAGGCACAGTGAGCAAGCTTGGCAAGACTCCATCCTGTCTTTTTCTGTGCCTAACTAGGGTGACTAGAAGGTGGGGAAAAAGAAATCTTTTCCTGATTCTACCTTATATTGACCACTGGGTAACTGATTTCAGTGACCTTCAGCAGTGGGTTGATGTGTTATCCTTTTCACAGTTCTCCGACAAAAAACCTTTTGAGAAGGGTTTTCACGATACTTGGAGACCTACCATAGATACAGCTTCTTTTTGTTTGTTTTCCACTTTTGTTTAACCAGCTGACTGCCTCCTCCATGCTCTATAGGTGTAAGAGATGTTCTCCCTAAAAGAACACCCTTCAGGTGCAGGTGACACAATGAAAAACTCCTAAATTGACAATACCAGATGGGGCCAGTAGTGAAGAGCTTAACAGCTTAAAGCACACTATTCCAAATTTTTAAGGAGTTTCTATCTGCATTTTCAAGACGATCATAATGAATAGACCTTTCCTGAATAATTAAATACAATCTATTTTCATAATTTATATCTTTCATATGATAGACCTAGTAATTAAATAATTGGAGCTGGAAATCTAGAGCACCTAAAAAAAGATTTTTAAAAAGCAGAATTCAATAATAAAAGTTAAGTGAATTTCAAGAACTCTTGTTCAGACTCAAAGATTTCAACTTAACAAAGTGAAATGGTTATGTAAAAATGTAATTCTGGACTGCTAAGATTTTTTCCACACTTGTCTGCTTTTTGACATGCTACCACTCACAATATTCTCTGGCAGATGCTACTGTTTGTGCTTTCACTATTGTTAAAATGACCAAAGCTCACAAAAAAATTGCAGTCAGAATTAATAACAAAAGCCCCATATATTCTTTTCGTGCAATAGATGCAGGTAAGTATAATGGCAGTCTACGTGTATTTAAAACTTTAGGTGAGAAGGTAGTTATTTGGGACTCTAAAACATTTAGCAAGGAAAAATATAAAAAACTTATGCAATCATCTGTGAGCTGAAGGTCAGATTAACAACTTGGTGATAAAACTTTATGTAATCCTTTTTTCTCCCTAAGAAATGTACTATATTAACAAGAGTGGAAGGATTATGTGTGGGCACTTGTCATAGAATATGACATAGGTGGACTAACCTTAAGTTGCTAAGGTATGAATAACTCTTTTAAGTAGGGCATGAGATTTTTCCTTCATTTTGTGGCATTTTCTCTTTAATCCAAGACGCACAAAGTACTAGAAATAGTTTTATTTTCAAATTATGTTAACACAGCAGCTGATTCTAATACCTTTTCATCTCTAGTTTTTCTTTTTATTCTACATGTATACCACAGGTCAAATACCATTTTATGAAAATACTTATGTACAGGAAAACAAAATTTTAAAAAGAACACAGATGTTTAGTTTGAAATAGCCCTTTATTTATATTTTTATATGTATTTTGAACATCTCATCTAATTCCAGGGCTAACACACAGACAATGAACAAATTTCATCAGATTAAATTGCACTTTCACTGTCATGACTAAGTAATGCTAGAATGTGTCCTGACTTGAACTAAGACTTCAAGAATGTTTTTGCTGATATTGCACTAGAAAAAAAAATATTTTGAAATATGAAAAAATACGCTTAGGTTTTGGAAATTGTCAGAAAATTGGAATTATGAAAATTGTGCAAAATTTTAATTTTTTTGTTGTTGTTGTTGAGTTTGTCCAAATATAGTCCCTACAAAAATTTAACTCTAATTAAATTCCAAACTTCTGTTCCCTTTGAAGAACATTGAACTAGACTTTTTGCAAATTGACAAAATGGTCCAGGAAGTTTCCACAACCTGAATCTAAGTGCAGTGGCATTGGTCAATATGAATCAGAAAGGTGCTTAGAAGATTTTGCCATTCTTTCCAGTCTTTCTCTACCTTTTTTTCCTATAAGGGCAATCTAGCAGAAAATATAATTGCTTGATTTTTGATTACCAAGTTGAAAGAGTGCCCTTAAGAATTTTGCCATTACTTCATACTTTTCTTCCCCTCCAATCAGGTGCAGTAAACTGCATGCTTTGCAAGACAAAAAGAAATGGGTGAGTTATCCCCTCATTAATTTTCAAATAATTTTCAACTTCAAATGTATTGAAAATATAGGAAAAAAGTGCTATATATCAAATTAGTCAGTAGATGGCAAATGATGCCCCCTCAACCCCAGCCCATATGCTACTTGCTGTGCAGATTGTGACTGAAGAAAGAACAGATTCCTGTTGTAGATAGAGAAATCTGTGAGTTTAGTTTTGTTGAATCATCACATCCTTTGTGCTCCTTCTGACTTTTCATACATACCTTCTCCCTTCTTCTCTGTTAAATGATGAATTTCCCAAAGGCCAACTCCTTGTGAGGTTGTGTGGCCAAGTTACTGTGGGCTGTTGCAATAGCCGAAGTTTGTGGGGAGGGGGACTTCTCTCACTCCTTTCACAGTTATGTATTGAAACTTGTCACAGAATTAGCCAATTATTTCACATGTTCTCACTTTCTTCTTCTTTTGAAGGGTTTCTTGATACCAAGTTTAAGCAGTTTTGTCCTTAGCTGATTGTGTGTGCAGCACACATTTTCTGTTCAGGTATTAAAATTTTAAGAGCTCATTAGAGACCTTTTCTTAACACAGTGAATTTATATCTTGCCATTCACTTATGTGAAGCACATGTGGCCACTGATGATCCTGTGGTAGAATAAATATCCCATATTTAACAACTTATATAACCTTGCATTCAGTAATTCAAGGTAAGGCTATTTTTACACAATTCAGTATTTTGCTAGAGTTAGCACATTATGCAAAGTTATTCTAGTTTAAGAAGTGATAGAGCACCACAGGCCAGCTAAAATATAGTAGAGAGGAAAAAGAAGTTAAATGGGATCAGTGAAATGATCTATCCACTCCTGTATTCTATTACAGCAGATATTCAGATCTAGTCTTAGAAAACCTGAAAAGAAACTTCACCCTCTGTTTCTCTCCCAAGAAGGCTTAGCTGGCTGCATAAGTAGTTCATTAATATTATTTTCCACTGACTTGTTATATGAGTAATTTTTACGCAGTTTTCACCACCAAAATTGGTAGAAATTTCTCCTTGCAGACTGACAATGTGATCTAATTCCATTACAGAGATATACTAGAGATTTTAGCAGGACTTCCGCATAACTGTGTTGACAAAATGTTCACAACAAACTGAAATAATTGCATTTGAAATTGCAAGGAAAAAAAAAACCACAACAACCCCCCCCCTCAAATAAAAAAAAAAGTTANGTAGCAATCCTGTTTAATATGTTTGAGAGTGCAATTCATGGAAAATCTGAACATGGAAGACATGACTGCTCACTGCCTGGAGAAAATCATTCTGTCATAAGAGAAAAAACTTCATTAGGATGCAAAACCTTTTGGCGTATTCATAGAGAATCAAGGACAGGACTCTGGATCATCAGTGTACTGTGAAATCTACAGAATGTTTCATGTGCAGTCTTTTTATTCTGTCCATTCCAACTGATGCATTTTCAAGGACTAAAATGGTCTCTCAGTTTACTTAATTGTCATCCATTTGATAGCAAAACCCAAGAGACAAGTTTAGCTTTTCCTTTGAGGATGTGACCTTAGAATCTTCTCTGTGTTTAACATACATGTTCATCCTCAGTTAATCTGCCAAATTTAGAAGATAAATATATCTTTACAGAGGAAATTTTTTAATATGATGACTTGAGAGAAGGAATATGACTTGCTAAATGCAGCAAAGAGTTTGAAAACTGACAAAAATAGGAGTTTGGCACTGTAGAGAAGGACAGTGAGTAAAATGGCATCATAAAAATATTTAAATTAATAGAATCTTCAATGCTGGTTTCCAGTACACTGATGACAAAGAAAGATTCCTTGTAAGCACATTCTTTTGAAATACAGAATGAGGATTTAAACAGCTCCTCAGCATCACCGAGCCTGAAAATGGCAAGTAAAAAGCAGTATCAGGAAACACTTTGCTTCCCCACAGATGCTCCAGGGCTTTCTGTGTCCCAAGGACTGCATCTGCAGGCAGCTGGACAGCATCCTCCCATGCCCAGCTCCAAGGCTTTCTGCACAATTTCCTCACATCACCTCCCCTGGCACTGGGTACCTCCCTGAGCATGGAGTCACAGCACAGAATTTCTCTTCTCCCTCAGATCAGGTCTATGCAGATGCTGCCTACAGTGGTATAAACATTGTCATGAATTCACTGCACAATGAAAGCACTAATGAAGCTTGTGGTCTTATATTCCCCTTCCTCTCGGTCAAATATGCATTTCTTTAAAATAAAATATTAGAAAGGAAAAATAGGAAGGTGGATGGACGGGGGGGTTGAAGAATATAGCAATAATTTCAACAACTGTGTGAAGGTTGGGCTATATTTAAACTACTTAATGTTTTAGTTCTCTTTCAGTTTCATCTGTTTCAGTATTTACTAATAGCTTAAATAAACACAGCTCTGGTCTAATTTAAAAGAAAGATCTTCTGAACTTCATTCCATGCTGTCTCTAAAATAAGGTGGTGGAATGGAAAGCATGAGAAGTCAGGTTCTGTTCAGATGAAAACTCAAGTCCATTTACTTTATGAAACTGAAAGAAACACTTCAGGTATTCTTTCCTTTACAGTCATGAGTGACCAAATTAAATTTAACTGATTTATCCTTTCAAGATATTTTCATGCATAATAAATGCTTACATAAAGAAACCGCAATAAGAAAAAATCTTTAACTGCTGTCTATGGCTGCAAATGCACAAAATATGAAAGTGAATAGTTTTTATTAGAGTTCCATCTTTGAAAGTCCAGTGATGCTGTGAACATGGTGATAGAAATTAAGTCAGTGAATAAATAAAATATAAAGTCAGTGAAGTTGAAAAGTCAATTTTTCTTCTTGTATAAAGCAGCAGAGTTCTACAAAAATTATCCAAGCTCTGTCAAATTGCACCATTCATATAGCAAGGTAACTCAGTAGAACTGTGTGTGGCATCATTTTTCCCAGTCTACTTGCAACTCATATTTTAACCTAGAGATATGTGAGTGTCTATACATGCAGCTAGTTGCTCAATTTTTTGTGAGCTCATTTTATTGATGTTTTCACTTAAACCTGAAATTAAGTAGATAAGATTTTCACTTGCCAAGGTTATTATAAAAATTATCAGAAATCACAATAATGTCTTTAAATTTCCCTATTCCTGTCAGTAAAGTGCTATTGAGAAAAAAAAAAAAAGTACATTCTGACTTTTGAGCAAGTAAGTTCAGTTTTTTGATGCAGGCATTCTGAGAAGTTACATGGATCTTTGGGCCTCAGTTCCCACATCTGCCAAGCACTATTCTGCCCAAATGTGTGAGCTTCCAACACTCAAAATCTTGTTATATTCAGATACTTCACTGATGGAAGATATATGGATACCCTCTTTGTATTTTCTAATCTATGATTTTCCTACTTAAAAGAATGTTATTATTTTCTTTTTGATATATTTTATTTAACTGATGTGGAAGGTAATCTTAGTGATCTCAGTGTATCTACCAATGCAATCTGTCAAGCTTTAGAGATTACACTGCAGGGGCTGTTTTCAGAATTGCACTGGATCAATAGCACAAGATTGTTTAAGCACACTTGCCTTCTTCCCACCTGAAGCAAATGGTTTGATTATCTCTTCACAGAGATTATGACACAAGGTGCTGACTATGGTTTTAATTTTATTTGATTGATGGATTTAGATTTCAGCTGCACACTATCTAACTATACTTATCCACCCACAGTTCAGTTGCCACATTGATGTGTCTTTTTTTTTGTGTCTGTATGTCTCATCTGAAGAGTGGGGATGATATAGTAGAATAATAACTCTCCAGTTTAATATTCCGTTGAGCATCCCCAACTGCAGTTCAGCAAATGCAAAGCTGAGAAGTTTGCTCATTACATTTCTGAAAGCTGTTATCTTATTGGCCTTGGAATATGCTGAAAGAAAATAGAAGCCTCAGAAACCAAATGAAAGGCATTAAAAGTAAAAGCCCAGAAGCTCAGTTATTGAGCTGAAAGAAGTTACTTACATATGAAAGAAGCAAGAAAAATAAGCCATTTGCCCCAGGCCGTCTGATTTGTGAGGGCCTCATTACATTACAACAGATGTAGTCTGGAGCTGCTGGTATTTTTTTTTTTCTTTTATCACAAGTTTGCAAAAATCATTCTGAGATTGTACATATTATGTCTCATAGTCAGGCTCCCTACAAACGAAATCAACTTTCTTGCAGGAAAAAAAAAAATAAAAAAGGAGACAAAAAACCCTTGCACAATATCACAGTATGTCACAATGTGGTAAGGTATTTATGTATCCACTATGCCTCTACTGTACAATACAATCAACAGAGTTGCAAAGGCTATCTTCACTCTGCTAAGACTCTTTTTCCACAGACATGGATATAGATGCAAGCAATCCAAAAAGGCCTTGGAGGTTTGTGATATCCACCAGTTTGGCTCCCACTGTAATTCACCTTGCTGGCAGCTGGATTGGAGGTGCCCAGGCTCACAGTTTTGGCAAACCAATGACGCCTTGTCATCCAGCCTTAAAATAATTACCAAGTATAACTAAGCAATCACTTATATTTCCACACTCAATGGTATCCAAAGAAGCCTAAATCCACAATAATTTTTTTTTAATTGTGCTGCTCTTTTATAGCCAAAAACCAGCAAGGAAGGGCCATCAGTTTGCTGAAATGCCAGTGTTCCCCATCCATCTGCATAGTCCCATAATGCCCATATCTGGTGGTGCAGACGTGTGTTAATAACTTGGCTTTGTCCTGTTTGCCATCATAAAGTAATACACAACTCCTATACCAAATATATTGAATTTCTGCATTTAAAACTTCTTTTTTTCTTTAATTAATCATCATAAAAGGTCAAAAAGTATCTTAATTCTCTATTACATGCACAAAAAGTATTGCTATTTTCTCCCTGTTCATTTGAGATCTAATAGCCTGTCTGCCCAAGCTGTGAAATGAAACCCTAGGTCTCCAATTAAGAGTCAATCACATAAATCTTGAGCTAGAGAAGAAGCACAAACACTTTTTCAGAATTTCAGTGTTACATTATGCCTTTAATTGTGATGACCTTTCCCCATGCACTGCTTTAATATTGAAATCATGGACTGGAATGAATGCTTTTTATCTTTAGATTAGGTTGGTGTAAGGCTGTTATTTGACTTGCTCTTCATGACAAATACCAAAAGCCAAATTCTGATCTCATGTACAGTGGTGTAAACTTAAGGTCTCTCTATAGATTTTCCTTTGGTATTAAACCACTAATTACTTCTGTATGAATCACCGGGCTCCTCTTTAAAACATGTATGCAGTGTGAATAACAGAAAGAAGAGGAGGTTTTAATAAAATACAAGCTTTATATAGGCAATAGTCCTTTCATACTTAATTACCTGTTAACCAGAAAAAAAAAAGTAATTAAAGGTTATTATTGAAAAAATACAATGTAATTTCAAAAATTATGAAAGATACATTCTTTAACAGGATTATGTTCATGATATAAACGTGGAGTACGTGGGTTAAATAAACATGGATGAAATAAACTTTGAAATAAACATTGGATGAAATAAGCATGACCATGTAACAAACATGGACCATTGACCCTGGAGAGGAAAGGAGGACAAGAAAGTCAGTTTGTATTCAAAAGTCTCATCCTCCAAGCTCAAGACCTTTCCATCCCAGAGAAGGGGAGATTAAAATATCAGGAGGCCTGAGTGGAGCTCCTGCCAGAACTGAAACACAAAAAGTATATAGAGATACAGAGTTCTGAGCTTCCCAGGGCCAGAGGGATGTGGAGCTACTGGAGGGAGGCCAGCAAAGAGTCACTAAGATGATGAAGGGACTGGAGCCTCTCGTATGAGGACAGACTGAAGGGAGCAGGCTGCTCAGTGTGAAAAGAGGGCTCAGAGGGAAACCCACCAGTGTGTATAAATATCTGAAGGGAGGCAGTAAAGAAGACAGAGACAAGTTCTGGAAAAGCTGCCTCAAGGACAAGAGGCAATGAGCACAAACTGCCAAACAGAAAGTTACATCTGAACATAATGAAACACTTTCGGAACATGAAGGTGACAGAGCAGTGGTACAAGTTGCCCAAGGAAGTTGGGAAGACTTCATTTGTTGGAAATATTCCAAAGTGTCTGGACATCATCCTGGTAAACCTGCTCTAGGTGCCCCTGCTTGAGCAGGTGGGCTGGATCAGGTGACCTCCAGAGTCAACCTCAACAATCCTGTGATTCTATGATATCAATAGAGAATCTAACCCATTAAATGTAAAATTTTCAGCAAAAAAATCCATTTTCAAATGTGAATATCAAGATATTCATCTAATATCGTGATTGAAAATGGTTGAGCAAGTTGTTCAGTTAAGATTTTGCCCAGACTCACTCTATCTAACTTCTAATATCACATTTCTCACTGAAAACTTGTGTGACGGTTGAGGGTTTTGGTATTTGGTCGGCTTGTTTGCTTGGTTTTTTTCTGTCAGCACAACATCTGAACTGAAGAACTCTCACTAAGCAAAGCTTAAATTATGGAGCCAAGGCTACAGGATTAATAGGTACAGCCCACATACACCTTGTGAAGAGCTTAACTCATAACACATTAATCTGTGTTATCGTTGCAGCAAATGCAATGTCGGATTCTGCTTCTAGTCTTAAGGATTTTATGTTGTGTTTTTGTAAGATTTGCTTGGGCTAAAATTTGAGGTATTGCAAACATTTTAGAATTAGTGTAAAAAGAATTCTTGGTATTTCAAAACAGAACAGCTTTTATCCACACAGTACCACACAAACTGTCATGTGACATGAAGGACCACAGTAATGGGCTGTAGTAATCATGCAAATCAAAAGCTTTTCGAGGGGGAAAAAAATGTGATTCTTAGAATGTCAGGTGCAAAGTGTAAAGCAGAATAAATATACCTTGAGATGCAGAGTAGCAAATCTGTGCCCAAAGGTATAGAGCACAAAGAATAAAGAAAAACAAAATAAATCATAATAATTCTAAAAAATAATTTAATTGAACAACAGAAGTAGGATAGATCTTCAGAAGTCATTAGCCTAAATGAGTCTTGTAAGGAACAGGATATTTCATAGTTAAGGTATTATTTTCAGTAACTTTCTTGGCACAAAATAAAGCAATAGGGACTGCTTATAATATTGAGTTGGCAGAAAAAAAGATGTGTTCAAAGAAATTAAAGCATGACTTGATCTGAGAGTTTTTGAACAAAATAATGTAAAACCCAAAAAATACAAAGTTCATGTGAATTCTACACACTCAAAACTGAAAAAAGGGGAAAAAAAAGAAAAAATTCTAAAAGAGAGAGATCAAAAATTTATTTGACCTTCATTGATTCTTATATCTAATATCATTAGGTCTGATCAGGGGTCCCTGCCAGTGTATCAAGTACTTGCCATGGAACATTTTCATGGAGTGACTTTTCCTTTGAAATATCTTCTCTCTTCCAACAGATATGTGTTTAGGGGATTCTAGAATGAAAGTTCAATCTCAACTATTGTTTCTCTCATACTTATATAATGATCCAATTTTTCCTTGAACACAATTTTTACTTCTTTTCTTTGTAATATTTGGTTTCTATGGATGTGTTCTAACTTCTGAATAACAAAAAAGGTCAGAAGCTTACACGTGAAGCCAAATATGGTTTTTTTGACATCCTCTTAGCCTCATGAGTAGCTTGACCACATCCTTACTGTGTAACACAAATTGTACCTTATGGACAAGTGGTCCCCCAGGACGCTAAGACAGTTATTCTTGCGTTAATTTGATTCAAAATGTGTAAGATAATGTCTGGACCGCGGAATGTTAAAGAAGCTCAGTACTGGGGTGCTCTACAACAAGAAACAGAGGTTAGTCACTGCCTTCCCTCAGGTGTGATGTGACAGGAAGGGTAGGCAATATGTTTCAAAACAACCCCCCAGCTGGGATTGGCTACAGGCTGGGATCCAGCCCATGTGAAAAAGGTGATCCCCTGAACAGTGCAAAAATTGTCTGTGTGGAGCCTGGGACAAGCTTAAGGTGGAGAAGACCATCAAATACATCATGCAAGCAGCTTCATGTCTGTAACAGAGTTCATGATCTTAGTTTAATTGGCTGAGTCTATGCATTCAGTCAGTGGCGGCTGTATTTTAGATTTTAAAAGTTAGAAATAGAAAGCATTCACCTTCTCCATGACCTTCAAAAACCCTTCAAAACTGTACTTCCCACTCAGTATTTTCTACACCAAAAGCCTTTAACTATTTAATATTTCGTCTGGTAATCTTATGCTTTTTTTTCCACCATTATAATTTTTTTTTCCTAGGGCTTTTTTTTTTGAGGTAGGGTGACATTGTGGAAATCGAGTTTAAAAAGTTTTTCTTGTATGAGACGATACTGATTGCTGCAAGCTTTGATTTCTGAAAAGATCAAAGATTTGTGGCCTAGAGCCAATAAAGCATTTAAATATATCTTTAAGCATCTCATTATTCTTTTCAGATCATCTAGGCAAAGTTCTACTGAAGATAATCATATATCTAAACAAATACTTCAACTTTTTCTTGGCTCATGAAGCCCACAATAGCAACAGTACTGGAAGGAATAAGGAAAAGAGATCTCCTCTTCTATGTTTTTTTTAATGTCAGTTTTATAATGCCTATTTGTATACTTTTTGTTTTTTGAAATTTCATTGCCATATCAATTGTTTTCTCTTCTGTCAGGTCAATGATCTATTCATAGTTAAAATCGGAGAAATGCCACCTGACTACAAAGCAAGGTGATATGGCTTATAATTCTTTAAGTGTCTGAAGGATACTTACTGTAAGAAAATTGAATATTCTTTATGCTGATGAAGGACTTTTTTACATTGCTTTGTAAATAAACTGTATGATTAGAATCAAACTGAATTCTGATTCATAATTTTCATACCACAGACAGGGTTATGCATCTCACACAAGACATTGGCTACAACAGCATCATTCCTCACCCCCAAATAAGACCACCCTGTGCATCTGAGCTAACACTCGTTAGCAGATCCACAGATGTGTTTATCTGCAGTCACCTCTGCAATTCCACTGCAGCACTTTACCCATCTCCCAGCTGTGCTGATAGAGCTGCTCCAAGTACAGTTACACTTCCTGAGGTCAGAGCATCGGCTGTGCCCAAGGGAGACGCTGAAGAAGAGGAAAACTGCTTGCAGTCACATTAAGCACATGGATTTTTCTATTGTATTTTGTAGCTATAGGTTGTCTGGAAAGTAGTCTGAGGCAATCTTGAACTGTTGTTCAAGGATCATAGAGGAGTTTAACAGTTAGCTCATTTGTTTGGTCTGAGAACAGTAACATTATTAGGACAGAGGGAAGAATTAAAAGGGAGCCTAGACCTAGAGCTATTAACAACTGAATAGGGACATGAAGAAGACCTAGGGAGGCAGAGGGACTTTAGGTTAGGCTGTATGAAGAAAGCTGGCAACAGTAGACAAAATCTGTGGTGGTACTGGAGTATTCAATGTATTTTTAATATTTAGGAAGAAATAGTTATTATGCTTATTTTAAATTTCATTTAAAGACCCTATGGTCTTTTTCTTTAAATGTCATATGGAGATAGAGAAGAGAATAGGATGGATAATCTCATAAAAATGTAGCTAAAAACTCCCTGGATTCAAGTGTTATAAATTTCACTTAAAATACAATGGAAAAATATACAAAGCAATGCAAGCTATTATTTGTTGTAGAATACCGGATATCTCTTGCTGTGTCCCTACAAAGTTATCAAGCATGCATGCAACTGTCAAACTACCTTCATCTGGATATAATAGGTAACATTACAGTTATCTGTGTAAATTAAGCCCTGCCAAAAATAAAATGCAACACTTCCAACCAAGACCTTGCCAAACTGGAAGACATGATCAAAAGGGACAAACCTTTATGTTTTTATCCAGCTCTAAAATGTGATTTCTAAAAGGTGCTATATTAAGAGCTGTCATGTACCACCACAGCTGGATGCCCAATGACGACATAAGCAGCTTTCATACTGGAGAGAAATATGTCACATTGCTCATTGCTTGATCAGCATAGGGACTGGGAAGGGGAATATTAATGTCCCTAGATGTTTGTCCTAAAGTTCATTTTCTCGTACGCTTAGGAAACAGGCTGTATTTATAGCAGAGCACATCTTGGTATTGACTGTCTCTAGCTGGGACAGCATTAATAAAGAGCGAGAAGGAAAAAAGGCAAGTTAATAAGAAGGAAAGTTTTCATCAGTGTTCCCAGAAACTTACGGAATTTTCATCTTCCTGAGCAAAGCCCACCCAGCATATTACAGGCTAGTCCAGTCCTAAACAGAAATACAAAAGAAGATTTGATAGTTGATGAAAAATACATTTTTAGTTTCCAATCTAAGCTGCACAAGTTCATAGCAAAGTTCCTGCGGAAGGCTTTACTTAGTACTTAAAAAAATCCCATTCAGTTAAATACAGGGATATCATACCTTTTAACAGAAAGATTAAAAATCCTGTTACATTTATATTTCTTTACAGAACTCTCAGCATTTCTGCATGATCAGCCCTTTTCCCCCATCCTTGTTCCACATCTGTAGCATTAATCTTCTTGGAGTAACTGCTCACTGCTAAATATATCCATCACTGAAAGATAATTGTAATATATGACAAATACACCTTGAGAGGAATTCATTATAGGCACCAATCTGACATCACAGGATAGTGATGTGTTAGCACTATTTCTTCTCCCCAAACAGGTTGTGAAATCAGACTTCAAGATAATTGTATGTCTTATCTAAAATTCCCCCACCTAAATTGATACTTTATAGATGACTACTGAACTGTTCCTCAAAGCCACAAAACTAAATTAACCTCAAGTTCAAGACAGACTTAGCAGCTCTGCATAAGAACTTGACACAAACAGAGAAGCTTGAAATCTCTTTTAGCTCTGAATTTTTTCACCTTAATTATTTTTCTTATCAAAGTAAACATAAAGTTTGGAAACAATACACCACAGACTCAGAAATTATGTCACCCTGCCACCTCTGTTTCCCTCATTGTCATTTCATATGAGAGTGTATTTTTCTAGGTCCCACAGTTCACAGGGTTATTGTAACCCCCTCATTAAACCTTCTCTCTCACAGCTATCATGGGGGAACTAAAGTCCACTTTTGCTGACTTTCAGAGATGGAAAATTCTCATCTTTCTAGAGCTGACCATGTTAACCTCAAAACAGGGCAATTTTATGTGAATACTGAATCCCACTAACACTGCAAAAATTTTCAAAGGAATTGATTAGATATTATTTAAAATTTTTTGTTCTTTTGCTTTCTCTCTTTTTTTTTTTTAATTTAAGATCTGGATCCTGTCTCAGTTAGACCTTCAAATGGAGGTGTTTTTAGTTAAATGAAAAGTAATTCATATGTAGGTAACTATATAACTGTTGAAGTAATTTTATGGGCATTCCATACTACAGGAATGGAGATATCTAAACTGTCCTTTCTTTTAAATCATCATTTGACTATAGCAAGGAGATTTGTTAATTTAAAATGTTTCTTTATAGTCCAACTTAATGTGCAGCTGAAGTAAGCATCAGTTGTGTTAGAATACAATGGAGTATTTTTTTGCTAAAAAAGGCATGGGGTCTAACATTAATTCAATAGCAGATTATGACAAGAAACTTCTGCTGTCTTTATGTGAAAGTTGTTGCTTCTGTCATCATCTCTTTACAGGACTTAGATGTGTGCTGTTAAAATCACACAAAATGTATCTTATTTCAAAGCTCTAAAACTTTTTATCACATCTTGTACTGACATTTTGAGCAGTGACAAATTTTGGCTGTGCAGATGTTACCATTTCCAAAGTACAAGGTACTAGTAATCTATGCTACTTTCAGCCCAAATATTGAAAGGTTAAAATCACTTTTGTATATTTAGCCCTCCACAAGTACAGCTTTTTCAGTTTAGTTTATGGTTCTGAAAGAACACCCACACCGCAGAGTCCCACACCAGGGATGTGTTTAGAAAGCATGACTGTTGTGCCCCAGTCTTATACACTGACCCCCAAAGTGTCTCCCTACCACATTTCCCGTTCCTCCCTCTATGAAATTAAACCACTGCTGATGGAAAAGCAGTGCAGAGAACTGGGAAATATTGCCTTCACTGGTCCTCAAAGGCCTTTAAGGCGCCTTCATATTTCTCTGCAAGCATTTCTATATTGCTACTCAAAGCATGTTTGTGGAGAACAGATTAAAGGAAGCTCTTCCCACTCCTGCTGGGAGATGATTGAAGAGGGATCAGCACCCTTGGTTGTGCTGAATATCAGAATAAGAGAAGGAATTTGTCACATCTGGGCCTTGAAGCTCCATGTTGTTTTAATCCTTACTCTGGTTTGGAGGTAAAGTCACAGTCTGTTCTTCTGCCTTGAGCATAGAAACTAACAATGTTGAGGGAGGACTTCAGCACTTCTTTCCAAAATGAACCCTGTCCAAGAGCTGTTCAACAGATGTTATTTTCCTTGTAACATTTTCTCCAAAGCCTTGTTAACACAAGAGATTGAATTCATACCTCAGGGACTCAAACTTTATTATGGACCTGCAGGTAAACTTTTTACTTTGATCAAATAAAAAGACAAAACTGTGCCCTAAGTTATAGCTGTAAAGAGTAACATCAGAGAGGAAAGCAGGCTGGAATTTTGGCTCATCTTAATCAAGTTATATCCATATGTGTTTTAGAGAGAGATACTACTCCACATTTACTGCAGATGTATTGCCGTTGACAGATGCATATCATATTGATCAAGAAAAAGTAAAAGGAAAAAGAAGAAACAACAGTAGACATTAAATGAGTTTTCTCAGAAAATGACAACTGTAAGAGCTGACCATCTATCTCTACCCCCAAGCCTCAAAAGAAGATGACTTCCATCGATTGAAATGTGAGATTCGAGCATATTTAACTGTAGAGTGCAAGGAAGCTTAATCCCAAGCCTAGGATATTTGGTTTTCAACTGCAGGAAAGAGTTTATTTACTCAGTGCTGTTCTTTATTATCTGTGAGTGATACTGTTCTCAATAGAAGCCCAGCTGATCCAGGTAATATACTGATAAAGGGAATCAAAAATCCATCCATGCCTATTAAAGCAATAAAAGTTTGTGTCTGAATTTGTAGTGCTTCCACTAGTAGTTTTCACACTGCATGTGCTTTTCCTTGAACACTTGCTTCACTTTCAACCCAAGCATGGATTGAAGAATAATTTTGTTCTCAGGACTAAACAAAACATAGAAAGTGCAAATCAGATAGCACCATTTGGTTCAGAGACCATACAGTACCCTTAGGAACTGGCAAAAAGAGTACCTGGTCCCTCTTTAAAGAGTCTTATTGAAGAATATAAAATTTCTTAAGAAGGTAGAAACCAGATTTAAAATACTATCATGGTTATGACTCAAGGAAAGAGAAAAATACATTCATTCACTATCTGGAGAACAATATGCAAATGGCAATATTTGTATACTGTGCAAAAAGATCTCTCGTTTTCTATATAAAATAAATCATTACAAATGTGGCCACCATAAACAGATAATGGCTTTTTGCAGACACTCACCACATGTACATTTCTGAGATTACAGAATGAACCCTTCACATCTGCTTTCCACACCATCATCAATAAAATATTCTTGGAAAGAATATTCTTGGAATTCTTCTAAGAGGGACCAAAAGCAGAGGATAACACATGCAACAATCAAGAAAGCTCACTAAGCAAGATAACAGCCATAGCTAAAATGGAAAATGTGCAAATATTTTATCCAAAAAGCAGTACCTGATCTGTTCTGTCAAAACTGGACACTGTTTTCAAACTGCTTTCCAGCCAGGAAAATGGAAATCCACAGTGACAATTTTCTTCTGCAGTAGGACTATGTATATCCAAGTTCAACGCTATCAGTCATAATGAGGTTGAAATTGTCCATTAAAATGTACCCAAGTTTTCAACCTTGGTAAAGGCAATATCAGTCTGATTAATATTCCTATAGCTTCTCATATTAACTACTTCATGATTTACATAGAATACATAGTGGAAAATTATTTTGCCATTTGACATGACTCAGACTCAGAACATAACACGTTCTCTCTAGATGGCTTCCAGACACTAGAATTTCTGCAGGATCTCTTTGTGAAGAGATCGCTTAAACACTGACAAGACCACAAAGTTAATCAAGCTACCACAAAATTTGCTACTAGTTCCATCCTTGGTGGCCACTCAGTTGTTTTAATTTGCCAGTTGCCATTTGCTTGTTTTTGCAGCAATACACATCTTCTGAGTCTTGAAAAATAATTTCTCCAGATCCTGGCTGCACCTGAGCCATCTTGAATGCCTAAAGAGTAATTTACACTAGAGGACAAACAGGACACTTTCTTTACAACACAAAATCAAAGTGTCATTTCCCAGCTGAAAAGCAAATCTTATTTTAATGGTTCACTCTTGAACGTAGCAAGGAAACAGCTGAATAAATTCCCCCTGCCGCCACACGCATTCAGCCCATTGCACATGCAGACTGGTGGTGTTCCCTGTCAGAACAAGCACATTCTTATCACTTAGCATCTGTTTCCTTTCTTCTCAGACTTGTTTACCAGCATTTTCATTGAGAAGCTTCCTTACAGAGGATAATTTTTTTTTTTTTACTTTGTCATTCATTCACGATGGAGTTACACATCCCAGCTGCAGATATTTTAATAATGCTAAGAATTAGGTGTATAATTTTTCTGTGTGACTCAGATCCTATCAGAGAGCTAAAATGCAGTACAAAACTTAATCAAAGCTGTTCATAGTGACAGTCAATTTAAACAATTTTTTCTAATTATGTTTCTTCATATTCTTTGGCAGTAAAAGGACTTTTTTTTATTTGAGAAAAAAAAAAGAGAGAATATCAATAAACAATAAGCCACAACAATATTATTTGTTCTAAATAGTTAGAATTTAAGAGTTTATTAAAACCAAAGAAGAAAAAAGTTGAAATGAAAATGCTCAGAGTGGGTTTGTAAAGGTTGGAATGAAATTGCTATTTCTAGGAGTTTCCATGGAAACTACAGTACTAAGCAAACCTATGTACAAAAAGAAGAGATTTTTTTGTTGTTGTTGCTAAGTGTTCTTGAGAAAATCCACAGAAGCATCATTATCATATGTAGCCAAACCAACAGGCATGCTAGTTGAATAATGTATAGCATACAACTATAGTGTTTACTTGCTGAATACTTTAGAAATGAAAGTTCAGGCATCTGTGTGACCTTAAGATTTGGACCTGTACAATATTTAGATTTAGCCTTGCATTGTTTAAAGTGAATCAACATGGTTAACAAACAAAATTACTCAGAGCAAACCCAACATGTTGCCAAATTTTTACATACAATGCATAGTTGATAATCATAGTAAAGTTTCTTAATTGGTTTTGATATGATCAGTTTACTTTCAGTGTTATTGAAACTACCTTTCTATCTTTTAAGGGTTTGCTTATATCTGAATATAGGAATTAACACCTCCTGTGGACAGTTTTATTACCTGCGAAGAGACAAAAGTCTTTTCATAATAATGGTGAAAAGTAGGGCAGGTTTTGAAATGAAACCAGAAAGTTTTTTGAAAAAAGAAATGCTAGGATTGCAAATTCTTTATGGTCAAAAACCAGTTTTGAAGCTTTTTCTAATCTGCATCCCCAAATCTGCCTGCATGGTTTCTGAAAATTCAGATTATTCCACAATCAAACCCTAAATGAGTGTTTAATACTGACAAGGAGTATGTGAGTCCACAGGAGGATTTATGCAAACAAGATCCAAAACAAAACAAAAGACCAGAGAAAACTGAACAATATCAGTTTATGCTAATTTAATAATTCAATTGCTAGACTTTTAGGAAAAGCAAATATTTCAAATTTTACATTTAATTTCTCTTACGAAATAAGAAACTGAAGTTCATGTCCATCTATTTTCCACCATTTTCAATGTTTTCTATTTAGAAATGACTTCATTTCATTGGAATAATGACAGAAATGTCTGTGAGTATGAAATAGCACCACACTGTGTTGTGATTATTGAAACGATATTTGAAACATATTGATTACAAGATTTTTTTTCCTAAAGAAGTTATATACAGTAGTGAAGCTTTAAATATTTAATTAAAAGTCATGTATTAATAAAAAATGATTCAATAAGTCACCAAATGTAAAATTCTGCAATGATGTGTCTATAAATTATTTAGCAACTCCAAGAGTGTTGGCTTTAATAAATTAAATTCAAGGACATCTGGTCAACATACTTAAAAAAAGTAAAAATGCATTTTTCTTTATCAGTGCAGCAGCTTAAGCTCTTATATTTCACCATGAGCAACTTCAAATTTGCTTGACAGCTTCTTGCTCAGTCATTGTTTTTTTTTCTAGGAGGTGAAATAAATTGTATGAAGAATTAAATATGAATGAGAACAAATAATTGAAATATATTGCCTAATGTCTATTCTTTTAAATATTAAAAAAATCCCTACATATTAAAAACCTACAGGAAAAATCATACTAAAAAATTATTTAGTGAAAAGCAATAACCACCAGCATTTGTGTCTTTCTGAAATTATCTAGACATCTCCTTTTTAAGTAAGACTGTTAACAGCTTTACTTAAAAAGTGCTTAACTCTACAAGACCTTGGGATTTGTACTTCTGAATCTTGTCAAGAGATTCCATTTCCATATATCACACATTGGACTTTTGGCATACAAATTTCTTTTTGAATTAATTTCTATGATCTATTTTCAAAATGTCCATAAACATACCCAGCACAGTAGCCTAAGTAGTGGCATGTATTGGTTATTTCTATTTTGCTAGTGACTAGTTAAACCAATGAATAAATGTTTGCACATGTTTCATAAAAGGACAATTGGTTTGTTTAAAAAGCCACAGACTGAGAGGCCATAGCAAATCGTTAAATGGAGATTTTGAATTTTCCTCTTCAGTCAATGAGTTAATTGTATCTAACTCAGAATGGAGAGCTCTGGTAATCTATACACTTTAAAACCCATTTTCTCAAGTATTGTTCATAAGTAGTAAGCAGGGAGAATAGACATTTAAGGTTATTCTTATGAGGACAAAGATATTTTTCAGCAACAATATTCCATCTGAAAGTAAAAAACTTCCTGTTGTGTTTGATATTCAAAAGCCCCTTCACAGTTTAACCACTGCCCTTCAATCAGTACTTCAATGGTACTGATTCAATAGCCTTTGTATGCCAAATTTTCTTCCATGTACCTAGAGAGCTAAGAAATTTACCATATCAGGATGATTCCATGATGTAATCTCATCGCTACATGATTAAATACACATGTTCAGTGGAAGACAAAAACATTTTCCACGCAAAACCAGTGATAAAACTACTTCACCAGGAGGAGAATTTTCTATACATTCTCCGTCTATGCAAATCAAAGAGGCCTTATGGTCTTAAGTCCTTCAGGTTTTAAAGCATCCATCAGCATTTTCACCTGCCTATCCAGTATCTCATGAGATATGACAGGATTAAAAAAATCTGTGACTTATTTCAATAATTTATCCCAGGTTCTTGTGGTTTTAATTGACTTCAATGTAGATGTTTGAGTTAATAATTTGCCTATAATGTCAGGCATCTGTGGACTAGGGCCCTGGGTTCATCTGTTTGAATCATAGTGCATCTAAGAAGAGTCACTGGCGCTTGCTTCAGAGTAGGAAGGAACTGGCTATTTTATCCTCAGGGATAAATAGTTCCCTTTAGAACTAAGGGAATAGATAAAGACACATGTAAATCACTCTCTGCCCACTTTCATTTTCTCACTGGAGCAATGCAAGAACAGCCTTCACACTCCTTTAGCTCAGGAAGGTCTTTAGACTTCTGGTCTTCCATATAGGGGTGTAAAACCTGAGAAACTGAATTTAAGAAGCCACTGTAAACAGTTAGTCTATTTAATTTCTGTCCTTTCATTTTAGGAAGAAGAAAAAGGAATACAGGGACAAATGAGTGCCTTAAGTTCAGTTTCTACTTCTAAAAGCAGTTTTTCTAATGGGATCTGGTCATTGCTTAGTAATTCTGACTGATTTACCCATTAATTTTATTAGAAACATTAGTTTTGTTTTGCTAAAAATAAAAAAAAGAAAAATACACTTTATCTAAATCACTGATCAATAAAGTTAGGTTTTCTTTTTGACCAGCTAGGTTTCCATAATTTTCATTACATTTGACTGAAAGCAAAATTCATTTTAAAGGGGAATACAATGTCATTTGTAAGTCAAACTTTTATATTATTTTACAGGCAAATTTCTAAAGACAATTGATCATTACTTAGCTGTAGTCTGGAATGTATAAACAGTTTTGCATTTCTCTTTGGATCCATAAGGGGTCTCATAAAATATTGGCAGAAGTAGTTTCATTCATACTATATCCTTAATTACTAGAGAGAAAGGAATTATGTGTTCCTAACTGTTGTTAGGAACTGGCAATATTGCAAGCCATAGCGATGACAGGAACAATCAAAGCTAAAGTAGTTGGCTAATTGAAAGAAAATTTTGTGCTGTCTCCAAATTCAGTAAACTGGTAAGTCTGACCCCAATTTTTTATCTTGGCTCTCCAAGAAACATTCTGTTCTAGGTGAAAAGTAGATTGGTCAATCTCTCCTGTCAAGAAAATTGGAAATGATTGAGCTGTAGAAAGAAATATCCTGGTCCCATCGAGATGTACTCGGTTAACATTTAAATCAGCTTGAATGAAATTACCGCTCTATGTAGCCTTTACAGACTACATGAGTCCTGTTTAGTACTTTATAGCAATCATCCGATCAACATCAATGAGATTCAAACTTGTTCCAGTGACATATTTGAAGACCACGTAATTTTGACAGATCCAAATGCAAAAAAAATCATACTCTGTGCCTGACTATTGCTTAAATTCTATTGTTCTAGGCATGAACCTCCGATTCAGTAAATAACTCTGTGTCTTTAGAACAGTTTCAACACATGCACAGAGTCCAACACTTCTGGGACAGACTCGTTTTGTGGAACAGTAGGATATGTCTGCAGACACAACAGTCATTCATCCAGAGAATCATTAAATCATGAGACAGAACAGGAGTCTAGCACGTTTGTGTAAAAGGTGGTGGCTTCCTACCAAAATCAGAAGGGCGGTGAATCTGGATTTGTAGCTGTGGTTTTCAAAATAATTTAGTGGGCTCTTCCTAATGGAGAAAGTTTGCCTGTGGAAAACAAGACATTAACAAAGAAAGCAATGGAACAGCCCATTGTGTAATCCAGCTTTTTTCTCAGATACATTATGGTGATTTCCTACAGCGCTCTTAGGATGCTGAATGGCAAAACTGAGCTGTAATATCCATGCACAGGGCTTAATAAGGAATGTACTGCAGGCTGACAAGGCGGATTATGACAACCATTACAAGAAGACAATGACATCCAAGTCAAGAGCAGGTTTGCCAACACTACTCCAAATTTATGTTGTTAAAATGAGAATATCCAATAATATTATTCAAGGCTATTCAAGGCAGTTCTATAGAGAACACTTTCCATTTGCGAACTGAAAGTGGGTAAGGTCTCTTTAAGGTGGGGTATGGATAAAAAGGAAGCAGCTGTTACACTAATCTGAGGGTTCCACTTTAAGGAAACCAGAAAATGAAAACAGAAATGAAGGTCTGAATCTCTTACATGCTGTTACCCACTATGACACAGATTAACACTCTAAAACACGTTAGATGGGAATCTGAGAAGTGCAAAGCTGTTAAAAGTCTTAATTTACAACTACTAATTTTCAGCAGTTACAATGGTTCATAATATTACACATTACTATACTATATACATATATTATAAACAGTTTTAAAAGGATGAGCATATTATCTGGGAGCTCATACAAAAATATTTAAGCTTTAAAAGCAACAATAAAAATAAAATGTTGTTTCATAATTAAAAAAAAAGAACATATATTAGTAAAAATATGTTAAGGAAGCAGTGGCCCATTGCACTTTGCAAGGAAATATATCTAATTCTGAGGTCTAAGGATCAAAGAGAGAATTATGAAGTGAGAATCTAATTCAGGAAGAAGTTAGGATTTGCAGAAACATTTGTATATTCAAAGAGCTATTAAAGCTTCTTTGTAGAAGTAACAGATAATTATTCAAATACATCATAGGTCTGATTTAACCCAGTTTAACCAGAAAACAGTAAGTGAAAAAAGTCAGAGGGTGTTCTGAACCTTTTGATTTGTGTAGTGCCTTCCTCTGAACTTATGATCACTGAGAAATATCAGAACTGACAAACTATTTGCAGTTTGACTGGAGATTATTTGTTTATCAATTTGGGGAAAATCTAAAATGTTATGGAAAGCACACTTGAAAGGAACAAAGTAACAGAATTGATTTTTTCTAGGTGAATTTCATACATAATGTAAATCACAGATGAGTCATAATTCAAAAGATGAAAAAATATAGGATATCATGTTTTTATAAAATAGCAATATCCAGGAAAGTTTGCCCTCTTCAGAATGGTTCCTTGAGCATAAATTATAATTTTCCTTTAACTATGAAATAAACATTTCCTAAGTGAGAAACTACAGCCATTAGTTTACTTTTACTTGTACATTAAAAGAGGATAAAAACTTTTGCTATATCTATTCTATTTCGAAGACCTCCTTTGAACAGTTTTCCTCTGGATTTATTCTCATCTAACTCTAGTCATGTAAGCATACTTAAAAAACTTGACCTTAACTCATGGCAATCAACTGGGGAGATTCTAACCTGCCCTGGAAGACACTGCTGTTTAGTTTATTTGAGAGAAAGAAGGAAGACAAAGATCCTTTAGAGTATATGACAATTGTACCTCCGTTTAGAAGGTACTTATTATGCATTTTAACACTGATTGGATCATTTAATATCCCAGTTCTCAAGTTAAATAGTAAACCATCTCAGGAAAGAAATACTTTTTTTAGAAATATAATTGGTATATACTGGCAAAAGAAATGTAACAGATGATCATTTGCAAAAAAAAAAAAA
>WBMY01011340.1:228168-289921 GCA_013397315.1 Donacobius atricapilla
ACCAAAAAAAAAAACAAAACAAAAAAAAAAAAACCAAACCCAAACCAGAATGAAATGTTCTCTACTAGTTAAGAGACACTCTCTCTTTCTAATTTTATCCTGAACTTCTATTAATTTGATTTAAAAAAAATCCCCTGCTGTTATTACTCTTTTAGGTCTGTATAGCTTTTTTTTTTCTTAAAATGTTCAGGTAACTTAAAATCTACTTCCACCTTTAGTAAAGTACAGTAGCTTTCTTCCTCATTCCTGAAGTGTCTATCTTTGCACTTCCAGGAGGAGAACTAAACTAACTTCTTAAATCAAATTTAAAGTGCGTAACATATTCAGAACAGAATGTGACAGCTTGAACCAAACATATTAGTGTCTTATGCAAAACAGTGGGTATTTAACTTAGAGTCTGCAAAAGTTTTATACTATATTTCATTACTCTACAGAGCAAGCGTTGCTGAAATCCTAGGTTTGGGTCACAAACAATGAGAAGAAAAGTACCAAAACATGCTGGGCGAGTCTTTACAGAAAGTCATCAATTCTGAATATATTCTTATTACTGGAGAAAATTAAAGAATAAGTCAGAAGATTTAAAAATATATAGGCTCTTCAATACATCAATTGTAATAAATTAGCTATAACAATTAGCTACAAATAGCTACTGTAAATTAAGAACTCCAGAGACACATCTGAAATTTCTAATTTTTTTCATTGTACCTTGGGCAGTTTTGTAAGATGCCACCATTATTTGGCAGTTCATAAACAAGATAATGAATAGTTATGTGAGAAGCTAATGAGAAGGTGGTAAGACTTCTAATAATTAATGAAACAAAAGGAGCCAGGAAATGCAACGTTGCCAAAAATTCCATAGCCTATGCTTCTTAATCTACACATAGCCGTGCTGTAAACTGTTGTTTATAGTATATAATTTATAGTCATTTATCAGCTAGTTTTGCAGGCAAAAGCAGACAGTTCAGCTGGCTTCAGTGCAAATCATGTAGAAAAAGGCAATTTCGCTAGATTAAGGAGCAGAGCACGAAATGTGCAGGAGTGAGGAGAGAAGGCTCTTGCCCTAATCTCTACCCAGATTTGTCACCACTTTGGTCCCAGATGTATCACCAAAGATTCCCAAACTCTTGGTGGGCATCTCTCTTTCTTTCCAAAAGAATTGATGTAAAGACCTTTCATCTGTGCTATATAATGCTGGAGGTTTGCATTTCAATATTTTGACCTGAATTTGATTCACTAGGGCACCCCCCACCGCCCCCCCCACCCCNCCCCCCCCAAAAAAAAAAAAATAAAAAGGCATGACTGTGTTGGTCTATGGCAAAGATATTAGTCCTTAGATTTTACAGCGTGGTTCTGCTCTGTCCCACTCAGACTGGATTATTGTCTTTCTGCGTGGTGTATTTGGAGTGTTCCAGTGTTACTGGAAAATAACAAAGAAGCTATTATTTAGGAACAATAATGCTGTTGATCAGATTCATGCTGTTATTTATATTATTACTATAGCCTTGCAAACATTTCCTTGTCCTTACTGCTTTGTTTTTCCTGTAATTTTCCCTCAGATTTGATAGCAATAATAAGGGTGGGGATGGGGAGAGTGATGTTAAGATAGAATTAATTAGTCAAGTTCTTTTGTATAGCCCATATTGTGACTGGCTTTCACAAAGATCTGACTGTTCACATTGATGAGGACTGCCTGGACTTTCAGAGATTTTGGGCACTTTAGTTCAATCTACCACCTGAGTTTGCATCCTGGGTTAATGATGCTTTTTTCAGTTTTATCTTAAATATTCACCTAAAAATTCCATTAACCAAATGAAACAGTGAAGCAGATCAGAAAATTGGTGATATGTGCATATATGTAGTCTGTGAAGACAATTTTAAGCCATTACCATTTCACTTATACCCAAAGGAAAGAATCATAGTACAGGACAGATCGTAGTAATACTTGTAATTTACTTTTATTGCTTCATAGCTCAGGGAGTAAGATTCCCTCCATTTTATGAAGCTTCTGCAAATATTCTCCTTCACTGGATAAAAATAGATTAAGAAAACCCTGTTCTGTCTCCTGGCTTGTTTTTAAGTTTTCAGCTTCCTTTTCCAGGTATTAGTCTAGATCTCAACAGAGAACCTCCAAAATATTAACTGGAAAATCTGTAATTACATGTTTTCTGACAGAACAATTATTTTTTCTTAGACAGTTAATATTCAAGTGAGGGCACTTCTTTTTCTTGCTCTTTCGATTATCCTTTGGGACTATTAATCCAACTTAGAGATTAAACCCCCCCTCTTTAGTAAAAGTTTGCCATTAAAGAAAGACGAATACACAAATAATTTCCTTAGTTTAATTAATATTCTCAGCCATCAGAAGATTATTTTTTTTAATCCAAGCTAGTCACCAAAGTTATGTTTACAGAAAATGGAAGCATTTCTGAAGAAGTTTCAAAGAGAAAATTGTCACAAATGTATAAAAATGGGATGAGTGGTTTACTTAAGATGCTGTTCTCTACTAACTGCAAACACAGAAACTGTTTTAAAACCTAATCATGATGTGGGAAATGTTCTGTTTCAATTTATATTTTATTTGGAGAAAAACAGCAGCAACAACAGTGGTCTGACTTTCTAATGTTATATTTTGTAATTTTTAAAGCAAAAAATTCTATGCTTTTCTGATTTTGTTATCAAGGAAAAAAAGGAAAAACAAACAAACCCAACAAACCAAAACAAACAAAAAACCAAACAAACCCCAACCCAGATTTAAAAAAGGTTTTGTTTCTATTACATGAAGGAAACATTTTTCGATGTCTCAGAAATACTCAAAGGAAAGGGAAAGAATCTCTGGCCAGAAGTGCCAGCTAGGGAATGGATGGGTTGGGCAGCGGCGGGGTGGAATGTTATCTGCATTAAGAAGCCTTTAACAGGTGTTAGGCAGGCCCTGCAAGGGAAAAAGCATCAGCTGTTTTGCCAGCAGCGAGCAGATCTGATCTGTGTGCCGACCTTCCCACTAGTGGCTCCCCACTCAGACTGCAGCCAGCGCAATTCTCACTGCAGCAGCAGTGCAGGCACCCAAGGACTCCAGGATGGGGACACAGGAATTTTGCTGCTCATCCTCTCCCTTATCCCTCCATATCCCTCTCCCCCAGAACATGCTTATTGGCTGCCAACTTGCAAGGTAGACCTGCACAGAGACAATACATTTTGATAAAAGTGTGGATAAACATATGATTGCAATACACCACCACTGCAGTATGGGACATCCTTTATTTACAGAAAGAATTTTGGTGAGGTGGATAGAAAGTGGCAAGTAAATTTTTAGATTAATCTATTACCTGATAACCATTTTACTAGTTGTTTTTTTTCCTTTTTATAAAGATAGATAAAATCTTTAGAGTGTATCTAATGGATAGCTGTACCGATGTTCCCAGGGGATTGTTAGCCTTAAGACAGCGCAAAGCACCACCACTGTTTAATTGGAACAGTATTAGCAAACACGGAATTTAATTGGGAAGCATTGGCCTGGAGCAAAGAGGTTATCTAGTGTTTTCCTAGGTGTTTGAATCAGGGTTCTAGCATTGTCTTACAGGAATACAAGATTAAAAGAGAAACATAAATTGTTGTATAAAAATTTTATTCTTGGTTCAAACTATTTTCTTCAGGGTTTTTTAATTTTTGCTCCTTTGGGTATGGCGGGGCTGAAATGAAACTTTGGATGTTGTTGACTGGATGCATATGTATACTTAATACTGTTATTCAGAATAGTCATTGAAAGCAATTAGGGACCACCTTTATAACTTTACTCTTGTGTATTCTTTCTTGCTTCATGGGTAAATTTCAGGCATTAACGAAATATGGCCAGTTAGTAGATAAAATAAATATTATCTACCAACTGTGATTATAGTAATATGTTGCTGATTGGCTTTTTAATGGCAGAATGGAGAATTCCTCCACTTTTTTTTAATCTTATTTACTCATAAAATTAGAAAAGTAAGCTTGTGCTGCATAACAATACGTAAGGTGAACTAATCTTGTGAGAACCAAATGGGAGTTCACAGTATAAAACTCAATACACTGGTCTTGTCGTATCACTCTGAGAGATGGGAGAATTTTCTCCTGGAAGACATGCACAGTCTTCAACAAGTTGCTAAGATTGTGTGTGTGTGTCACATATTGAAGTGCTTTGCTCCTTTTATTCAAAATATCTGAATATCTAAGATAGCTTAGTCCCTAGAAGAACAAAACAATCTGCCCCTCTTTGAAAGAAGCTTATTTGGAGCCCAAAAACTTCTCCTGTGACAAGTTCCATGATGACGTGGTGTCTCCACCTGAGAAAGTCCACTGCTTTTGTCTAGTAGATAAATATGATGAATATTGGAAGGTTCTGCAGTACTGTTGAAGAAAGAAAGGGGAACAATGGTACATTAGATATTGTCATGTAGTATCCCTCTCATTTTGTTCTATTTATAAAACTAATGTTCTATCAGTACTTTAGCAAGTGGACTGAAGGATTCAGATGCATATTCCTCTCAGGTTATTTGCAAATGCTGTTGCAACTGAATTGAAGAGCTGAGTTTTGGAGCTTGCTTTTTATTTTTCTCTCAACAATGTTCATGAAGCTTCAGAAAATTGTTCCTGATTTGCATTACTATAACATAAATGAGAATTTCAAGTGCTCTGTGCTGTCTTTGCTGTATTTGCTGAGAACATAACTTCTTATTTGCCAAAAAAACCCCAGAAGAAACAATGGAAAAGATTTTCAATTCATAGTGTTTTTTGCTGATCTTTCTCTCCTTACTTTTCTCTAATTTGTATCATCTGTCTGTCTCAGGGTGCTTACATAACTCACGGGATATACTGGAGGGATTTACAGTTTACTTAAAGATTACCATTTAAGCTGTTGCTTTCAAGTTTTATTAATAATGTATTATGTTTTCCATTTATGCTTTACATTTCTTTTGTGGACCTTGCTGAAAGTACATTTAGAGGGGAGAAAAAAAGCATGTTAAAATAAAATGGAAAAAAATTGTTTGCAAGCGATGATGTAGAAGTTTGTTACCAAAATAAGTTATTAATCTACAGGTTCTCATTTTATGTAAATCTAGTTATCTGTACCAGAGGAAGGTTTAGGCTAAACATATCAATGACTGTAAAGTAAACATAGCTTGTCCAAAGTTAAAATACAGGAATTTTTCTTGTTACCAGCAGTTCTATGCTGCTCGGAACCATAAAGCAGAGGTAAGAAAATAAACACATATTACTCATATAATCAGATTTTTGCGTGAAAGACAAGGAATTTACACCATTTCTACTTCAGTTCTAGTAAATAACCAACACAGTTCAGCTTCTCAGTGCTCTGTGGTATGTTCACTCTTTGTGAGCACACAGTAAATGACTTCATTTTTATTTGTCCTTGGAGCTAAATCAAAGGTGCAGTGGGGGTGGGGGCCCAGTATCATCTTGTTAATGGAAACAGCAAAAAGCTGGAGGCCAGTAAAGCCTCCTCTCTGCATGACTGGGGTCAAGTCACCTGCTGCCTTTTTCATCATCCTTTGACACAGCTCAGGAGAAGTGGACTAACAGCTGAATCTCACTGAAAATGCAAACCTATTTTTGAACAGAGCTTTAATGACAAGCAAATAAAACAAACTAATCTTTTAAGAAATTTCATTCCAGCAGCACTGCATTTAAACAAAGTAGGAGAATCCCAGATGATAAGACCATCTGTCAAAATTAAAAAAATAAAAGGTGAATTTGATGCACTTCTTCAGTTCGGCTGTCCTTTTAAAAGTTCAAATTCAGTTTTAACTGTATTTCTAGTGGCCAATTTGGCTTAGTAAAAACAAGAATTAAGTGTCTTTTAGTCTCCTATTTAACATGTGTTGTGCTTTTCTGACGTTGCCAAAGTATCATAATTATAACTGTGAAATTATTTTGACACTTTTAAAAAATGAGACATCTAGTTGGAAGTGAATTTATTAGCTGTGCTATATGAATTGGGCTAAAAGGAAAAATATAGCTGATCTTGTAGATTTGCCAGGAGGGAAGAGCAAGGTGAGGTGACATGGAGATGATACAGCTACTGTTGGTCAACAGGGGGACAGCTTAAATACCAAGCATAATGGTTTGTTTACATATTTTTATTTGGCTGATTTGTTGATTGATTCCCTGAATTCAGTGCACACCCAAGGGCTGTGTGAATTGTGCTAGCTGTGTCAAACAGGGCTGGTGTGACTTGCAGCCTGGCCAAGCCTGCCTGCCTGTGGCAGAGCTGCGCTGTGTGAGGAAGAGCACTTCGGTTTTCTTACAGCTGCTTCAGACAGCCAGGGCACCCCGCCGCGCTGCACTGCTGAAAGGGAAGACTTCTGTGCTAAAACTGACAGGCACTTCCAGTTCTACATGATGTTCCCCAGCCTCCTCCTCTCTTGTAAAACCCTTACTGATCTGTGGATGAAGTATCAAGGGTTCATTTTGTGCTCTTCATTCTAACCCCGCCACTGTGCTAATCAAGTCTGCATGTTTGATAGCATTTTTATTACTATTTATTTATCTACTATTTTTGTTCTGCTCATTTTTATTGCCATCATTCCCCATCTGCAAATATTTTAATTTATATCAGTTAATTTCAGGTTCACTTTTCACACAGCACAGAAAAATAGACGTCCAAAGCTGCTTACAGTCTAGAGACAAAGAAAGAAAAAATGGCAGTTGTTTATTTGTTTTGAGATTTTTTATGTGAGTATATAGCAGGGACTGGAAGAGAATAGATATGCAGAGAGAACTGGTTTGTACTGAGGAACGTGACATTGCAGGGTTGTTAAGTTTGGATTAATTCTCACCTGGTCTTCTGGACTGAATAATCTTTTTGTGTCTAGAGTCCATTTGGTGCACCCCTAGAGCACAGCTTCCAGTTCCTTTCAACTTCCTGTTCATGCACTCTAAAACTGTTTCACAGTGTGAATCAAAGCAACAGAGGAAATGGGGGAGAGCATAGCAGGGAGGTTAAAAACAAAATTATAATGATCTGTATATTTAGAAAATAGGACAAAGAATTTAAGTCTTTGTCTTAGTTCCTCTAGAACCTTTTGACCAGAATAAATTTTGAGTCTAAAATGATTTAATACCAAAAACGTTCACACAAAAAAGCATACTTCCTTAGCAGTGCAGCAAATATACTGAAAGATACGACAGCATATCAATTTAAGGCAAGGGAAAAGTGTTTTGCATAATTTCCAGGGAAGAATATATGTACAATCAATCCTGGTTTCCATTGCTGCTAAACAGAACTGTCAACTGTTAAAAAAGTGAAAGAAACTTCTCCAAAGATGTTGATTCTGTTTTGCATGCTTTATGGTTTATTAAAGCACTTGAATTCTTATGAAAAATCATTATTTGACATATCATTTTGTTTTCTTCTTTGCTGATGCTCATACATATATAAATACATACCATACTTCTGTTTCACTGCTATGCTCTGAAAAGCTGGACACCTAGACAATCGTTTTCAGTATTTTCTTTGGGTATCTGAAGTTTAAGTATTTTGCTGTGGACCAACACTGCCCCAGAAAATTTAATAACCCTATACCTGTAAAGAATTTTTGCCTCAGTGTAAGTCTTCTGTTCTAACCAAAATTTTCTCCCCATAATGGCTTATAAAGCTTCATTCTCTGTGAATACACTCAAAATTTCAAGCAACTAAGGTTAAGGAAACTGTTGGGAATCTGATGAAAGAAAAAAACAAGAACTGAGAAAAATGGAAATTTCCCTGACAATAGGGAGTGTTGCCAGATTCTGCCAACTAGTAACGGCACATCTAAAATATTTTATGAAACTTAATACAAAGCAGAAATAAAATCCCTCATCAGTCCAGTGGTCTTGAATCTTTAAGTTTTTTTAAAATGTGAAGTACCAAATGAATATCATTGTCAGACACAGATTTATTTCACCAGCATAACAAACTGTTGGTATATTATGGCTGTACCACAAGATTTCCATCAGCTTCTAGTGAAGAAATATAGTATTGTGAATTTTTGTCATCTGGCAGAATCCGCTGCTTGGCTGAGGATGGTAGGAGTAAAAAGATTTCAATGAAGCAAGGAATTAAAATCAGGAGGAGGAGCACAGTTTAACTGATGAGACCTCTTAGATAACTTATTTCTCAAATAATCTGAGTTCTATGGTTCTGAAATACGTCAACATACACGTTTACATAAATACTCATTGACAGTTAAACCATTGTTCTCTAAAATAACTGGCCCAATATTACTGTCACTGTTAAAAAAGGAAAAGGGAAGCAGTTGAGGTGCTGTTTCCTCTCAACTTTGAGTTATAGCAAAAGGTGGATTTAGTTTTCCTAATCTAAACTAATATTGTGATGCCTTTATTCTACTTCAATCAAACTTCTTGTAAAATCCATGACTACAGAAAATCTGAGGTAGGTAACAAAAGCAGTACAATGTATAGTAAATCCTCTCCCTCTTAGCAATACTCTAAGCTCTGTCTATTGTAAAAATAAAAGTGTGAAACAGAATACACACCACGTACAATACATCAAAAGTGAAGAAATGAACCCCTATCTACATTTCTGAGAAGGACTATCAGATAATAATCCTTGCTTCCAAAAGGAAAAGAAAACGAGAATGTGGTCCTTAAATCTTAGGCAAACAGAGGGGATTGCAGCGTAACAAAACCTACAAAGAAAGTATCTACCAGCAAATCCTATACCCAGAGCCATTCCCTTCCTGCACTCTCAGGATGGCACGGTGACCTCCCACAGCAAGTCTGTTTCTGAATTTAGACAGACAAAGACCTGGGCCCAACCTTTGTAAAAAACTGCAATATTTGTTCTGTGCTGTCCTCAAAGGACTCTTGGTTACTGCAGTTGTGAACATTTATGCTATATTAAACCATTTAGTACAAAATTATCTCAGATACAGGTCCACTGAAGTTAATGAAAGCCAGAGAAAGAGTTATCCTTAGTGAAGAACAGTGAGTGCAGACAAAATCTATGCCTAGAAAGAGCAAGGGCCGGGAGGATGTATCAACAGTCTGCAGTAAAACACATACTGAACATTCACATCCCAAGATAAACCTCAGATGAAATTCAAATATATCAGGCACGAAAATATGTAATTTGTTGCTTTTCCCTGCCTACATATCATATATTTATAAGTTCAGAGTGGGTTCAATTTCTACGGCAAAAGGAAAATCAAACACTTTAGTTAGAAATGAGTTATTGAATAAGCAAAATAAATGGAGTTTGTAAACTCTCAACTGATTTGACTCTTGAAGTGTAATTTTGGGGTTTGGTTTCCCCTCCTTCCAAAGCATGTATATTCATAGGTTCCAGAGATGCTAGCCTTGATTTACTGCCGTGTAACTGGGAGGATATCTACCTCCTGATGGAGAATTATCTCACATTTCTTCTATACACATGCATCATCAGCCTGGGACAGCTAATGACTACTGGGGATGATGATCAGTAAATTAAAAATTCTCTAATGAGGCTTTGATATGGTACAGTGTAATGGCTCCAAAGGAGACAATACGGTCTACTGGGTCATTGATTTGTTAGCTACAAATTCTCTTTGTGCACCATAACATTAATCAGCTTTAATGGCTCTGATGGAGGCATATTAATTAATTGCAGCTCCATTAATAACTCCCTGATTATGTATTTACCTGACCTAGCCTGTAGTGTGCATTTTAGAAAATCTTTAATTATGTTTTACACAATAGTGGCTCCAAGCGAGACTATAAATAGTGCATTGCAGGTACTCTTATTTCCAAACATTATTCCAAAGCTATTTGATGAACATTTGGCTAATTTTAAGACAGATACACTGCGATATTTCTAAAGTTAATTTCGTTAGTATAAATGAAGTCCATATGGATAGACAAGCAAGAACTGAGGGTAGAATACCTGGATTATCTGTACCTCAGCTCCTGGAAGCTCCATTTGTTTGCACTAAACAAGCTGCATCCTTGCTATACAGACGGCCCACGTAAGGCACCCTGTGAGGCCTTTAGCTGATCAAAGGGAAGCATCCTCCAGCTTCCTGAGCATGGAGGGCTCTGTTAACTCCAGAAAACCCTGCCCTGTGCTGCCCAGCTCCTCAGTGGGGAAGGCTGAGGTCAGAGTTGGTAGATACAGGCACTGTGCACAGAGCTACCACACAGTGTAGAAAAGCCTTGCTATCAGTAATGGCTGCTGGAAGGACTCACAGAGGACACTGTCTCATTTGGTTTGTCTCTCTTCATGGTCTCTCTTCAACAGAAGGAAATTCAAAGGACGACAAGCATTTTGAAGCAAATTATTTCAAAGTTTAAAACATTAATGACCATTACTTAAATCTATTTCTTATATTTACTATCATCATTTCAGTTGTGTACATTTGTGCTTGCAATATTCCATGAAGGTTCAAAATTTATTCCCTCAAGTTTAGATCTAAGTTCTTCCATTTTACTTTTGCAAATTTCACTTCTCATGATTTGTCTTGAATTTTTTATCACTGGTAAAATTTTCTGCTTTTTTTCTTCATCTCTATCCAATTCTCACATATAAATCAATAAATACAATAAAGGTATTTGATGAGTAAAGAAAAATGGAGATTGGATTTTTTCAATACAACTTAGTATTGATTTTAATCTTGGAACTCCAAAAGTTTAATTCTTATTCCTGAATTCTCTCTCTTCCTCAAAGTATCTTTAGGACACTAAGGGAGTATTTATTTTTTTTGTCTTTAACAGACATTGTCCACTCAATGGCACTATGGGAACAGAATATAAATTTCAGCATTATGCAAGAGAATATGAATAAAACCAAACTGGTTTACCAAAGAATGACCTTCAAAGACTAATGCTTTAACTCTCATCATTAAGATAACTGAATTTATAAACAAAATCATATATATAAACATTCACATTTCATCCACCTGGACTGTAATATAACATTTTGTGCGCTGGCATATGGGAAATAAAATAGAGGAAAAAAACCACAATGATGTGCATGAATATTGTGCAGTGACTGCAACTTAGGAAAGATAACAGGCAAGACTGATGGGAAAGATACTCAAAAGTTCCAAAGGAGTTTACTTATGAAATTCCAGAATATCACTCAAAACTCACCTCATTTAATATCTTAAATGGGAAAAAAAACCCCAAAGCAAAACAAGCAAAAACAACAACAACAAACAAACAAACAAACAAAATTTAAAAAAAATCATTAAAAAAAGAGGACGCTGTAGGTGATTAAGTTTAAAATAACACAATACTGAGACATCATTTAGAAATAGCAAAAGAATAGCAAAAAAATAGCATTCAGAACAAAATGGGTGAACTTGTGCTGGCAACTGGAATAATAACAAGAGTTCAATATTCAAGTATATAAAATACAAGGAGGAAAAAATAAAAGTACTTTGAAGCTAATAAAATTTAAGCACCATTATAAACTATAAAGTAACACATACATGCCTAAGAAATATGTAAGAGAAAAACCCCACTATGTGAGCAAGCTGACCTAAAAAAAGAATCCACAAATACATTTTAAAATTCAAATTAGGAGTTTCTAAATCTCACTGCAACTAAATCCAAACAAAATCTTTCACTTTGAGGCAAGTAAATCCTATTGGATTTATCACAACCCTTTTGAGAGGAAAGAGAAAATGCAGTGCACAGATTGTGGCTCTCCTCAGTAGCACAGAAGGGCCATGTTTCTGTTGTCTCTCACTTCATGAGTTTTTATGTGAAACAGCTACTTGAAAGCTAAATTCCCACATTCATCAGGCTTTAGAATCACTGACTGTTTCACCTGTTCCTCATGAGAGGGGAAAAAACCTTGGTGTCTTCAGCATCTTGCATTCCATATGGCAATAATACCTCCCTTTGTAGCATCATGACTAATTGGACAGTTAGAGAAGACATAAGTCAACATCATCATGAAGTCTTCAGGATCTTGTCTTTTTTGTTAAACAAACATGAAAAATGATTGTATATATAAACAGATATAAACATTTGTTGATGTACATCTTTCAGGAACCATGGCTTTTTGTGCCTCTGCAAGGCAGGATTTTGGAGAAATAATAGCTGTATTTGACAAACAGTGTCATGCACTTCAGTAATCAGTACAAGGCATGACTCCTGGCAGGAGTGTCAGAAATTTTATTGCAAGCATTTCATTTGCCTTGCAGTTCCAGAAATCATATGTTGTGTTCAGGCAACAGGTTATAGTTTTTTGTTGTGGTGGGGGTTTTTGTTGGTTTGTTGGTTGGTCGGTTGGTCGGGGTTTTTTGGTTTTGTTTTGTTTTTTGTTTTCTAAGACCTATTGTATTATTTCTTTTATTAAAAAAAGAAGGAAAAGGATGAACCAATACTAAATGAATGGGTTTATACTAGATTTTTATCAATGTTATTAAGATCAGCAGATAAACCTTGTTCGAACAATTTCCTTCAGTACAGATTGCTTAAATATAAATCTAAACCAAGAATTTTACTATTCCAGCCTGATAACTGAGGATGTTCTATGGAAAAGGTCACCAAATACATCAAATTAATGAGTGGAAGGTGAAGAGTGACCTACATATAGGAAAAATATGAGCTTGCTCTTGATCTTGTAAAAATATTTATTTATGATAATTTATGTGGACAGAAGATATTTGCTATATTTTTAATTTCAACTGAAATGAGTGATATATCTCTCTATATATATCAGAGTGCTGCAATAACATCCATAACTGATATTCAGCTTTCTGAAAATGGGTCTTCTGAGCAGTGCAATGTAGCCACTCATTTTCTTTTGCCTGCATTTTATAAAAGCAACATGTAAAAGCAAATTTAGGATAACTGTTTATCAAACCAAAAACCATTATATATTAAGTGCTTCTGCATCTACTTTTGCACAATTAGTTAAAGAAAATGAAAAGGAGGACATAAAAATTTGTGCAAAAATTAGGTCAAAACCAACAGACTAGATTACATGAAAGCATATAAAAGGACTCAAGCTTCATTAGTGAGGAAAGACCTCAGCAAAGCCAAATTATACTGTAATCCAAGAAGAAAAAAAAAGGTTTGAAAACAAGGAGGTTTAGAAAGAGGACTTATGAAATAGCTAAATCTTGATCAATACAAGAGGTCAGGAATTAGTTAGAGAAAATTGCATTTACAAGACAAAGGAATTAATTGTTTAGGAGTCCTTTTTATGGACATAACCTGAAAACTGTATTTACTCGGACTGCACTCAGTCCAGCTGTTACAGTTCTATTTATGGAGCCTGTCAGCAGCATGCTGGAGACTCAAGTAACCTGGATGATGAAGAAATGTCAATCTGATGCTGTGGCCCAGAAGTTCAAAACACAAAGCTTTTATCAACACCAAATAGTTTTCTCTCAACCTGGTTATTTCATGTCAATCTTTAAAGGATTATAACAGTCCCATAGTCACAAAAGACAGGATCATGGTCATTCTTAGTGATGTCAACTGAGTAAGAAACTGGAGGGTCTTAGAAGTCCTCAGGTGAGTTGACTCCTTTCCTTTGGATCTTCCTGCTGCCAAGAGCTGTTATCTGTTCACTCAGCAGACACCATTAGGAACAAAGCTGAGCATATGCTGTGTCACACAGTGGAGTCACCAGCTTCCAGGGCAATGGAAGACATATCTTGAAAGTAATCAACAGCTCTTTGGGAGGAAAATCCCACCGCAATACCTTCACCTGACATGGAATTCAAGTTAATAAGCAATAAAAATGTGTCCAAGAGAGTCAAAGTGGAGTGGTCTGTGGAAATGCTGAGTGGCCAGGATTTTGAGGCATAAAGACAATGCCTTCTAGCAAAGAGCAGGTCTGGGCCACAAACAGTGGCTGATTGGAAGGAATCACTCCTAAAAACTGCTCAAGGTTGGACAGTGAGTTATACAATCTCCCATGTAACATAGCATGTCCCTCTGATGGTCTCTGTTTCACCTTTGACATCAGAAGGGATAAAATTCTCTTCTTACACACTCCTTCTGGTGGGCAACGATAAGTGAAGGAATGAGAAACAAAAAAAAATGTTGGGATGCAAGGGGCTGAAACAGGGACTGAAATTGCACTGAGACACTAATCACATTGAATAAGGTGCAAATGGCTTCTGAAGAAGGATTCCAGGATCATTCCTGATGCTCTGGGCTGCCTGTAGCCAGAGTCTCAGTTCTGCTCCCTCCATGTAGCTGGAAGATGTCCTGGGCCACTCTCTTTCTTCCTTTGGCAAAATGTGCATCCCTTTGCCTCAAATGTGTTCTGTTTTGTTTCAGTTATGTATAATTTTAATCTAGCAAATCTGTACTTTAGGGGTCATACAGAAGAGAATCCCAAATGTCTGTAAAGTTGGTTTGGGAGAGAGATATCTGTGCTCCGGAGCCTCTTAGCTCAGCTCTCACCTGGAGGGTGACTTTCCCCATTGTTGTTTTTTACCAGACACACACTGGAAGTCAACTTTGTCGACTTTTACTCTGTCATAGTCTTCTATATTTCCAGTAGTCTTCTAAACTTTCTTTATTTCCAGCTGCATAGTGACCAATACCTTAACTGAAGTGAGCAGGGGAAATGCTGTTTGTATGAAATTGTCTTGTGAGAAACTTAAAAATAGTACCAGCAATAAAGAGTACAACGGTTTTCATCTCTGACATGATCCTGTTTTCAGTACTCTACCAATTTTAATCTCTTTTCCTATATGTTTGTGTTGTAGCTTCATCTGGTTGTTTTTAGCCCATTTACCCTTAGGAAATATTTCCTAATTAGTGCAGTAGTGAAAAAAAATGACCCAGCAAGTGCTAGAGTATACCTTAGGATGGTTTCATAATTGATACAGAACTGTCGTCACATATCATGCTTATATTGTTTTCTTCTGCTGTAAGGATTTACACTTCAGATGCTTTCTGTTTTCATAACAAGCCTCATAAAACCCTTCAGGAGCAAATTCAGTGCTTAGATTACGCCAATAGCAATTACGATGCCTTTCACTCACTCTCAAACTTCAAAAAAACTCATAGCCAGAAAAGCAGATAGATAATTTTACCGATGCTCCATAAAAATAAAATAAAAGCCCCTCTTTAGAAATCCTAGAGATTACTAATATTCCTGTAAGTTCTATGTAATTCAGTAGGAGCAAAATGCAAAAACACTCAATAAAGAGGTAAAACATTAAACAGAGAGATCCTATGAATTTTCTTACTACACCTGCACCGCACACAGACTAACACAGTGTGTTTATTCATGCAGTAAAGAGATAGTCCTAGACTCCCCATTTTTAATTTTCTTTCTTTTTTCTCTTCAAAAACTAGAGCTGCCTTTGTCAGAAGTGTTGCACTAACATCTGTGTGCTTTCAGGGTATTTGTGAGAAAATTCTCATATTCAGCTGTTGCATGTCCACATTTTCCAGGAATGCTAAGAAGTTTAAATACATAAGTCATAATTTCTAGATGATCTTAGATCAATAGTAGGGAAAACTTTAGAAACAATTCTAAACACCATATGATAGGGATATTGGGGCAAGTTTACTTAAAGAGAAAAAGGACCAAGTTTATAGAAATCAGAGACTTATTAAAAATAATAATTAAAAAGCCCTCTTTTTTCAAACTATTTTCTCTCCAGCTAAGCTGGTGCAGTCCATTTCTTGCTGCTGCAATGATATGTTTTAAGCACTCAAAGCATTGTATCCTTTTCCAGGTATACAGCTGATATTCTTGTGAACCCATTGGTATGACAAACAGGAGGGATTTCAGGAATGTTTGCACTGCTCATTCCAGCCTTACAAATAGATACTATCAGAAACAGATGACAGAAGTTACCAGGTTATGTAAAGGGCTAGGAATCTGGAAATGTTCACTGTGACAGAAACTCAAATTCCAAACACAGGACTCTCATATCAGGATGTTTCACTGTCTTCTGCAGCCTCTCAGAGCTGCTCTAGGTCTTAAATTCATATGGCTGATGTAAGGATTTTAGATTAGAAAAACAAATCAACTAACCAAAAAAATGGAGCTCTCAGCAAAGCACACAGGATGATAGGAGGCAAAGCAAAGCTATTTGGAAGGTGTAGCATATACACGCGCATATGTATGCACACCACAAACCTACAGTTTGACTGAAGTTTTCTTTTTTTAACTATTTCCACTTACTGTGCTGGAATATAGTTTTTCAGTTTCCCTGAATAGTTCTCTAAAAATATATATACATTTTTTACATTTGTAATGGAGAGAGCTATTTGGCACAAGATTAATAGGACTGCCAAAGAACAGAAGAAGAGTTCACCATAAGACTGTGGCAGTTGCTTCCTGTTACAGAGCATCCCTAAATTTCCTCTCAGTGGCAGGGCAGGGCTGTGGTCACTGTTCCTGCTGTAGGGAGAATCTCCAGGTTGATTTTACACAACTCAGCTCTGGGCTGGTTCAGGGTGCCCAAACCATGTGCAGTTGTCTATGACATGTCCCGTGTGGCACAAAATGTAGGGGTGGCACATACTAGGACATAACACAAGATCACTGACCACCCACAGGAAACCCAGGGTGGCTCCATAGGATTGTCTGTCTGCTGCAAAAAGGATAAAAGAGCAAAAATAAAATTCTACTCACTGCCTGTGACGTTGCTCAGATGGATATTTCACTCAAGGTTGCAATATGCTGCACAGAAGTTTCTGTCTCCCTATGGCAGAGCTGTGCTCCTCCTCCCTGTGAAAAAAGTGCCCTTTGTTCTAGAAGGGTGCATTTTTATTTTTGTAGATGTTAAAATAGAAAGATGAAGGGCTTACATAGAGGAGAAAGCAGTAGTTTTATGATAATAATGTTGGTTTCAGGTCTACAAATACCCTATATTTGTGAAGGGGATCTTGTTTTATCCAGCCTAATGGAAAAAATGGAATCTTTACAGAACCTTGCAGACCAGGAATGGACTGCTCTGAAATAAGTCCCATGTTTCTCACATGTTAAAATTATTATTTTCCAATTTGTTCAGGGCAGAGGCAGTCACAGTAAGCAAGTCAGCAATCAAAAGTAGCTACTGCAAGTATTAATGTCTTTGTGTGACCCATATTCTTAAAAACTACTGTGGTCTCATGAGATTAAAATTCTTGTTACTAAAGTAAATATGGAACTTCATGCAGTTGATAACTTTTGATTATGAGAATGTGAGTCTGGTACCAAATGATCAAGGTGTTTTGCTCTGCTGTGTTTATGTCTGGCATTAGCACAAGAAAAGTTCCATGAAGAAATAGGATATATAATTTAATATTTTGAAAATGTAGCCTGTCGGTATGGCAAGTAAGATGGCTCCATGCCATCACTTCAAGAATTCAGTGACATGTCCAACATTTACATCCTTTTGTGTTCNCCTTTATTGATGCAGTGTTAGATCACAAAAATGGCTGCTCTTTTTTGCCTGATAAGGCTGTGATTTATTGCCTAGGATCAAATATTTATTAATCATTTGAGCTCAGGATATGAAATAATTTTTCAAGTTGTCCAGCTGAGCCCATCCAGTTAAATATTTCCATCAATTGTAAGAGATGGTGTAAAGTTGGCCCTGAATGTCAATCTGTCTTCAGGAACAGTTGTAATTTCAGTCTCAACCCTGCATCAATGCTTAGACAGTGAGTTATGAATTTTCAGTCTCCTAGCAGAACAAGTCCTTCACAAGTTCACTGCTGGTATCAGAAGAAAGATCAAGTAGAGTTTTCTTAGTTTGATAAAATGTCTCTAATTAAAAAAAAAAAAAAATTGAAAACCCTAGATGTTTCTTCCTGAGATGGACCTCTTATATAATTTCTAGGATATCAAACATGTCTGATTTTAACTGTATTTCCCTTTAATTTTAAAGATATAACTTTTTCTTACTTGAAATGAATTTGTTTCTTCAGAGTGGGAAATCTTGCAGGCAAACTCATTCCCTTAATAATTCCCAAGGGCCAAAGACAAAAGCCATTATAAAAATGTTTTCCGAGGTGATAGTTTTAATGTTAGGAAATACCATTAGAACCTAATTTGATGTCATAAAATATGATTCTGTAAATGATGGAAAACAATCACTTAAGTACACTGGTCTAAACTGATTAAGAAAACAAAGATTTTCCTGAAGTATAAGATTCAGGTTATGCTACTCCAGGGCACATTCTAGTGACAAGTCTTTGATAAAGAAACAAAAATAATTTCCATAAAGCTCTTGGAGAAGTTCTAGATATGCTGTCAACAGGAACACAAAACATCCTAACATAAAATGAAGTATCTAAGGGTATTAAATATCTCTTTACTGAGGCTTGAATTTCCTAAGAGTTTCAACTGCATTTTGCACAAGAATATTGATAGGATGACATTTATAATAAAAATGATATTTTGCTTTGGAAAGTATATGATAAGGGACAAAAATTTATTTGAACACCAAGTTACTTACTTTTAAATATATTTCCAGTTATTTTTAGAAAAATTATCAATTGTCTGGTTCACATATACCAAAACCCCACAAGATAGAGTAATTTTAAACTTAAGCAAAGAAAATTAAATAGCCATTCATAATGAAATAGGGAAGTTACAGAAGATTAGAGCAACAATATCTTTTTTTTTTTTTTTTAATGTCTTCTGATCCAGAAAAAGATCCCCAACTAATAATACACAATTTTTTGGGCCATAGATCCATAGATTACTAACCTACTTAATTTCTTGTAATACTATGTACTGAGTAACAGTCTTTAAATAATGGTTATCTGTCTAAAATAGTTCTATTTACTGACACAATTTCATGTCTAGAAATAGCAAAAAATTTCAGATCTTTTTTCAATCCTACAGTTGCAGTCCTATACATCATTCAATAGTCTGTGAGATTAGCTGTATCTTCATAAAAAGAAAATAAAAAGGGAAAGGAGGGGAGAGAGGGAAGGGAAGGGAAGGGAAGGGAAGGGAAGGGAAGGGAAGGGAAGGGAAGGGAAGGGAAGGGAAGGGAAGGGAAGGGAAGGGAAGGGAAGGGAAGGGAAGGGAAGGGAAGGGAAGGGAAGGGAAGGGAAGGGAAGGGAAGGGAAGGGAAGGGAAGGGAAGGGAAGGGAAGGGAAGGGAAGGGAAGGGAAGGGAAGGGAAGGGAAGGGAAGGGAAGGGAAGGGAAGGGAAGGGAAGGGAAGGGAAGGGAAGGGAAGGGAAGGGAAGGGAAGGGAAGGGAAGGGAAGGGAAGGGAAGGGAAGGGAAGGGAAGGGAAGGGAAGGGAAGGGAAGGGAAGGGAAGGGAAGGGAAGGGAAGGGAAGGGAAGGGAAGGGAAGGGAAGGGAAGGGAAGGGAAGGGAAGGGAAGGGGAAGGGAATTTCTCTTGGAAGGAACCTAAAACAGTCATCTAGTCCAACCACATGACCAATTCAGGTTTGACCAAATTAGGGCATTATTCAGATGCCCCTTAAACATTGACAGGCTTGTGGCACTGATCAGTTCTTCAGGAAGCCTGTTCCAGTTTTTGACCCTCTTGCTTCCTAATGTGCAGTTTAAATCTCTCCAGCACAGCTTTATTGCAAGATTTTTTAATTTAAAGAAACACAAACTATTTTTGGTTTTCTCTGATCTGGTTTTCTATCTTAAAAAATATTAATAATGCATTTTATTATTGTGTTCTCACTATCATTTTCTGCTGCCTAGTTTGGCCTTGCTCTTTCTAACTTGAAAATGACTGCACTTATCCATGTCAGCTAAAGATTGTANCAAATAGTGTGTTGTTTTTTTTTTAATGTCTGCTGATCCAGAAAAAGATCCCCAACTAATAATACACAATTTTTTGGGCCATAGATCCATAGATTACTAACCTACTTAATTTCTTGTAATACTATGTACTGAGTAACAGTCTTTAAATAATGGTTATCTGTCTAAAATAGTTCTATTTACTGACACAATTTCATGTCTAGAAATAGCAAAAAATTTCAGATCTTTTTTCAATCCTACAGTTGCAGTCCTATACATCATTCAATAGTCTGTGAGATTAGCTGTATCTTCATAAAAAGAAAATAAAAAGGGAAAGGAGGGGAGAGAGGGAAGGGAAGGGAAGGGAAGGGAAGGGAAGGGAAGGGAAGGGAAGGGAAGGGAAGGGAAGGGAAGGGAAGGGAAGGGAAGGGAAGGGAAGGGAAGGGAAGGGAAGGGAAGGGAAGGGAAGGGAAGGGAAGGGAAGGGAAGGGAAGGGAAGGGAAGGGAAGGGAAGGGAAGGGAAGGGAAGGGAAGGGAAGGGAAGGGAAGGGAAGGGAAGGGAAGGGAAGGGAAGGGAAGGGAAGGGAAGGGAAGGGAAGGGAAGGGAAGGGAAGGGAAGGGAAGGGAAGGGAAGGGAAGGGAAGGGAAGGGAAGGGAAGGGAAGGGAAGGGAAGGGAAGGGAAGGGAAGGGAAGGGAAGGGAAGGGAAGGGAAGGGAAGGGAAGGGAAGGGAAGGGAAGGGAAGGGAAGGGAAGGGAAGGGAAGGGAAGGGAAGGGAAGGGAAGGGAAGGGAAGGGAAGGGAAGGGAAGGGAAGGGAAGGGAAGGGAAGGGAAGGGAAGGGAAGGGAAGGGAAGGGAAGGGAAGGGAAGGGAAGGGAAGGGAAGGGAAGGGAAGGGAAGGGAAGGGAAGGGGAAGGGAATTTCTCTTGGAAGGAACCTAAAACAGTCATCTAGTCCAACCACATGACCAATTCAGGTTTGACCAAATTAGGGCATTATTCAGATGCCCCTTAAACATTGACAGGCTTGTGGCACTGATCAGTTCTTCAGGAAGCCTGTTCCAGTTTTTGACCCTCTTGCTTCCTAATGTGCAGTTTAAATCTCTCCAGCACAGCTTTATTGCAAGATTTTTTAATTTAAAGAAACACAAACTATTTTTGGTTTTCTCTGATCTGGTTTTCTATCTTAAAAAATATTAATAATGCATTTTATTATTGTGTTCTCACTATCATTTTCTGCTGCCTAGTTTGGCCTTGCTCTTTCTAACTTGAAAATGACTGCACTTATCCATGTCAGCTAAAGATTGTACTCTGAGAATAAATGTTTTTTATGAATTTTGGAATCAGTCAGCAAAAAGAGTTATTGATGACTGTGCCATCATCACAGCTGATATGCAATTGTTGTTAAGCACTCTTTTATTCTTTCAGAAAAGAGACCACTGCATTTCTGAAGAGTGCCTGGCCTGTGTGAGCCAATTTCTTCAGTAAGTGATGTGCTGGCGAGCATTTGAAGCAGCTCAGACACAATGCAAGAGCACTCCACCTCTAAAGGAACTTCCCAGCTGAGTCTGCCAGGGGTATGGGCCCCATCCAGGGATTTGCAGGCAGGGATTTGCTGTCATCTCTCCAGCTGCCGCCTATGGTTACACTCCAGACAGTTGCCTCCTTTGCCCTCTTGTCAGTCATGGATTCCAGGTCTGAAAGTAAGCTGAACTGCCCTAGACAAACCCATAAAGCCTCTTTTCTAAATGTGAAGTGTGACTAGAGGTATTTTTCACACCACATTCCTGGCATCTTCTCCTGTCTGTTTGGCTGTACATTCCTACCCAGATAACTGCATCTTCCCTCTGCCTATCTGCAGCACAAGAGCAGTGTTTAAGCACACGAGTTCTTCCTCCCAATCCCACCTCTTGCAAAGTCTGATTGACATAGGCACCATCATGCTGTTATCACACTGTATTAGCAGCCAAATAGAGCTTCTCCAGCTTCCTGCAGTGACAGTCTCCTTCTGACCACGTGGGCAGAAGTAAATGCTCACAAGCCTCTCCAAGTTTTTGATACATGCAAGAAAATGAATGGGAAGTTTTGGTACCAGAAGTCAATAACTATGCCAGGTGTCCAAGTGCGGATCTGACAGGCTGGGTCTGCCTCTCTTGAGCCTGCACAGCAATATCAGGGCTTTATACTGGCTCATAAACCTGTAAAGGCAACGACTCAATTCTCATCTTTTTTATGGTTTGGGCTTTTGTTGGGTTAATGGATTATCTGATTTGAAAGAATTATGTTTTATGGCATTTATGCTTTTTTGGATTTAATACATTTACCAACTAATTGTCTTTCCCAGAGTCTGTGGGATTTTTTCCTGTAGAGATATCCTTCAATACAGTTAAATATTTCATTGTGTATGTTGTTTGTATTCCAGGCAAGTCTGGTTTATTTTCCTGAACAGATATGGAGCTGGGCAAAATTTAATAGTGTACCTTTGCTCTTCATAGCTACATCAATAATCACTTTTATAGATACTTTGATAACATTATATCACCCCACATACTTACAAAAGAGAAATCTTGATGGCATCAAGTATTATTTACGGCTAACATGCTTGCAATATATTAAAGGCATTGTTTATTAGAGAAAAAGCCTTCACCCTTTTCTTAAGTTTCTCAGGTGTGCAGACAAAAAAGACAGAAATAGAGGACTTTTTCTGTAATGGGATATCCTTGAGGTAATGTTTTTCAGTAACCAAGACTGCTTGTGAGTTGGCACATTTCAGACTGTCAGTGGCTCTGAGTGTACAGAAGTAGAAAGCTATGGAAAAAAACAAGAAAAACCCCAAAAGGCTGCTGTTGTTGACTATGCTCTTAGCAGGGTGTCAGACTAGATGGTCTCCAGAGCTGCCTTCCATCCACAGTGATTCTGTGACAGTAATTCTGCAGATCTTAAGTTCAGAGAATACCTAAGTGCAGATGATTTTTCTCAGTATTCTTTTTTTCTGTAGAAGAAACTGATTCTGTATTTAATGAAATTAATTTCCCTGTTTACTGTATAATGCTTACTATGCTTTCAAGAGGAAACTTGAGTTCAAAGGTTTTTGTTTAGGAAAAGGAGGAGAAAACATTGGACACAAGAAATTTAGCACCTATGGCATTTGGCACTTCTGCAGCAATCCAGATCTAACTTTGCCTTGGAATTAGCACACCCCCAGCATGATCTCTGTTTGAGCACAGAGCAATGAGGATTGTTGTGATTTACATCTGACAGCTGGGATTGTTCCCCAAGGAGCTCAGTCTGGAGTCAGTGTCTCTAAAGGATTGATGACCACTAAAGCAATGGCATTATTAAATTTAAACGGGAAAAAAGCCAATGTTTTACAAGTGACCATTTAATTTGGAAAGAAAGCAGCATTGAAACTCTCTCCCCTCTTCATCATGTAATTACACTTTAGACAAAAGTTGGTTCCAGTTGCCTTACAAGACTCCAACAAAAATAGTGTGCAGCCAGCCCAGGATATTTCTGTCAGCCTTTAAAAGCTCATTCAGCTCCATTGTAGGATTAGGAATGTTTTTGTGAACAACAGGGAAGTCTTGACCGAACTAAGGGCTTAAAAATCAAATTAATCCTTCATTAACATACAGACTCCTCACCTTTTTCTAACAAGCATAGAATGTCAGGAAACAATTGACTACACGTAATTGCGCCAAGTATTTTTCTCATTAACTTTTTAAATTGCTCCATAAACTATGTCTAATTTGTGGAACAACAGGATTTTCTAATCATGTTTATTTTGACATTTATGAAGCAGCATTGGCTTTGATGAAGTCAGATTGAGACAACAGAGGCAGACAATAGAGGCAAATCCCAATCTAGCGTTTCCATAGCTCCTCTCCAGTCAGAGAAATATCATAGACATAAATCAGATAAAGATCTGCTGAAATGTGAGGAGTGGGGAATAAAACAAGGTGTTATTGGTTTTAACTTTGCCTATTTTTCTTTTAAAATACTGTGTCTTGGTTAGAAAAGATAGGTACCTGCTAGGGAGGGCAGGACCTCCCTTTGGAATGGAGATTTCAAACCCTCTGCCTGTGAATTATTAAAACTTTGAAATTAAGTCAGCTCTCAGGCAAGGATATGGGGATAGGAATAACAGCTCTTTACTAGTATGTATAACAAGGCAAACAAACAACAACATCTACAGCATTAATGATAAACAAAACCAGGAACCTCGAGGGGCTTTTGTTTCACAAAGCCCGGGGCAGTCTGGTCTCGGTTCAGAGCTCTGAGAGCACCAAGCTGGAACGGTGGAGAATCCCGGGCTGGTGGATGGGATGTACCAGAAGCTCCGCGGTGGTAGCTGGAAGGGCAGGGATGTCCTGGCAGGGCCGGGCAGTGCGGGGACGCAGCGTATCCAAAGTGGTGCCGAAGAAAAGCGGCGGCGGTGGGACAGGGCCGGCCCAGCCCAGCAGGGCAGGAGGAGGAGAGCTCAGAGTCCCTTGGACGCACGAGGAGATGATGGGAGATTTCCTCAGGAGCAGACCCAGTGGTGGCAGTGAAAAACTCCTCCCACAGCAAGAGCGGCCTGACCCTTCTCTCTCCAAAGCCGAGAGCAAAGAGAGCAAAGCTGCCCCCAGGCCTGCCCTTTACCTGCCCAAAACCTCGGTATCTTTTTTTTCCCTTGGGGAGAAAAACTCTCAGAGAGCAAAAAAGGGTGTAGCCCGGTGCTACACTTTCCTAGCTGTGTTATTTTGGTCAAGCACCCATAAACACCGACTAATTAGTTTCCTAGCGACTTTGTGTGGAAAAAATTCTATAAGAAAAAAAACCAAACAAAAACAAACCAACAATAATCCAAATCTAACCCCCAACATACTACAACGTCATATTCCTATACACAGAGATATTGCTCATTAAAATTATGCAGACCAAATAAATTATACATAAACTAAAAACAAGGAGAGTTTTTAGCAAGCACCTTTGACTTTTTATTCCCTTAAACTCATATTTTAGATATTCACATGAATTCACATGGAATTATTGTTTTTCATGTATTTGTCAAAATATTTCCTGCATTTCTCTATTTTTAGAGGAAAACTCTGACAGTAGGGCAATAAAACATAACACCAAAAAAAACCCACTGTGGGCAAAAGGTGTTTAGAAAGCCATGATAAAGCAAGGGAACATAGTTGACTGAAATAGCTGGAACCAGGGGTTTTTCAGTAGCTATGGCCCTGACTCTGGTCAGCAGAAGTCAGCAAAGATGAGATTCAGGTGATGCACCAGGTTTCACTATGGACACAAACATGTCCCTGTTTCTTTAGTGTCATGTTGTTCCTGAAGAACCTTCCTGGGGAGCTGCTACTCCCACCTCCCTACTGTAAGGGGGCACACTGAAAAGTGAAAGAAAAGTAAAGAACACATCTGAGTCTTTGGGTTTAATAGAATCAGACTGTACAATTTGGGAACAAGCTTCTTATTTCATTAGCTTTGATAGCTCCAGTAACAGATATTTAGGGGTGATCTGAGGAAGTCAAAGGAAAAAATGGAGAACAAAAGAAAAAAACAATGATATGCAAGGAAACAACTGTGGCTTTAGAAACTATTGATCTCAAGCTGAAAATCCCAATCTAAAAGTCAGAAACCAACTTAAACATCTTGGTTTAGAGTAAATTAAAAACAAGCAAAAAATAAAAAGGTAATTTAAGATGGTATGCATTTAATCTGACTGCAGCTGTCTAAAATTTAGGCAGACTTAATTTCTGATCTAGGCTATAACACACTGAGAGATAAGCAATTTCAGAGTCATTAACTGACAAAATTATAGACGTGGTTTAGGATAGAATGATTTTCTTCTGAATGCCTTTACCTCTCATGGGTGCCTTTTAGAGAATCATAAACATCAGGCTTATACTGGACAGTCAACACTTCCATCCAGAGAGATATTTCATGTTACGCACCCCAACAGGATTCCCAGACAATCAAGCAGGTTATCACACTGTCACAATTATTTATATAGTGGAATAATGTCAAAACTGAGAATTGCTATTACCAGGTGAATCTAAATACACACAGAGAAACAAGCATAAAGGAAATTATTTTTCATAGTATCAATCAAACCTCACAAATGCTCTAAGTACATTAATACAATCATGTGAGTCATCAAGTCTCAACATTTTTTTAGCCTATAAACAGATATAGCTGGTATTATTATGACAACTCCTTGTGAGGCTATAATGTAGTTATATCTACTCCCAGTTGTTTGAAACACAAATCTTTCCCTTAGAAATAAAATTTGGAAAGAAGTTCATTTTACTTAAATTGTTTTAGAGGCCTCCAATGTCAATTATTTCTAATTAAATTGAGTTAAAAGGAAAAATGTAACCTGCTTGATCATGCAATTTATTAAAATTTAGACTCCTATTATCATTGTTTTCCAAAAAATAGCTGAATTGCTCAGGAATGAAAATGTCCATTTAGATTCAAGCTCTAAGTATTTTTTTTTACTTCTATAAAAGTATCATTCAGTAATTTGAAGAATTAAAGAACAAAGAATCATTAAAGATTTTGAAACATCCAAATTTCTGCATATTGGCAAAACATCTGGCAGTAATTTGATTTTTGCATAATTAAATCCAGAATGTCAGGGGTGTGTGCAGCTCTTCCTTGTTTTGGAGGTGGTAGAGATTTTTTTTCAAAAAGGCAGTTGACTCACAATCAAATGTTTCAAGGTCAGTTAAAGACACGAAATAAAATCATTACGGATAACATAGAGCTTTCAATGGTAATGAACTGTATTGAATAACTATGAAATGGAACGGATACCTTTCTATATGTATAAAAGAAATTTTACTAAAGGTAATTGCTCAAATTGAAGGGCTTGCTGCATTCTTTCTTGTATATATCACATATTCCTAGCTGATCTTCACATGTTCATTCTGAAGTCCCAAAATTAAGGGAAGAGAAAAGAGAGTGGTTTTTGTCTTGGACACAGTTTCAAAGCTTGTGCACCAATATGCCCACACAAAACCAAGGGGATATCTCAGAAATTGTGAGCAGCAGTGAAAGGGTGTGTAATGAAGTGTATTCATGTCACTGCCGAGTGTCAAGAAAGACTTTTCTCCTCCAGTTTGAAGTCCTGCAAGTGGGGAAACTCTCTCCTGAAAGCTGATGCCAGCAGAGCTGTGATAAATCCCTCCCACCCCTGGAGACAGAGCCCTGCCCCCTGCACCTGTGTGGGGCCAGAACCTCCAGGCAGGAGCAGGTGAAGAAGGGATTGAAAACTGATTGAAAGAACAGGAACCCTGTGAGCTGAGCTGTAGTGTGTTGGTGGGTGGTAAAACAGGGGTGGAACATTCTGATGCAAAGAGGGGAATCAGAGGAAAACAGGCTGAAGAACCGAAACACATCACTGTGAAACAAGGGAGATAATTTTGCTTTTGTGGCTATATCTAAGCCATTACAAGCCATTTTAATTTCTCAAAAGGGAAATGAAATAAATCTGTTATTAAATTTATATGAAAACCTAACAAGCTAGCAGAACACCCCCCAGTGATTTACATGAGATGGTCTTATTATCCATGGATCACTGACATGATAGAGCATAATGACATCTGAAAGAGTACTTGGAGACCACTATTTATTGTCAATGAGCAGTTAAGAAGCCCTTAGCTTTTTGGAGCCTCAGTTTATTGTGTCAGTCTGTGGAGAAACAGACACTAAAGGCAGCAATATCTCCATATGATGAAGCCAACTGGCATCCTAACAGCGTGCCTGCTCATATTGTATTTGGAAGAGCTTTTTATTCATGACTAGCTCTGTGTGAAATAATCTCATTTTTCATTATATTCCTGTGTGTCCATCTCCTGGAACATTGATAAATGAGTTTGAATTCAATCAGCTCTACATGTAGAGCAACTAAGTTTTTAATTCTCAAAAATTTTGCATATTTCACAAAAATAGACATAGCTGGAGTGTAAGCACAGACATGTTAATAATTGCCTTTTCGAGCTTCAGAATACCCATGAATAATCCAGCCTTTTAAACTGCCATGTTCACTAGAGTTAGGTTCAATTGCTGTCCCTAAATGGTAAGGGGAGGTGCCAGCCTCGCCTGTCACCTGGTGGGATTTTCAGGAAATCACCTTCAGGCTTTGCTGATGTTGCCGCTCATAGTGCTAATAACTCTTTGAAACTAACTGCAAAGTCCTTTTACTGTCATCTTTCTATTCCTTTCCTGGAAATTTTCCTTTGCCATAAAACCAGAGAATTTGCCTTAAATCAGGTCAGGGATGTGATACCATTAGGGGACAATATATTCCCTTTATAGTTCCTTATTATTCCCCATGCCCAACTGTTGTGCTGCTTGATTTTTGAAGATTTTAAGTAGTTTGAGGGAAGGACAGTTTGTATGTACAATGTCTTCCTGACTGTTGTTGTTAAGTTATATCACAGTATATCATTATAATAATAAAATCTGTCTTGCTGAAAGCTGCTGATTCAAACATCTACATCACCTAGACATTGTGAAATCCTGCCTTGAAAATCCTGGCCTAAGATGCAGATATGCCTTCAGTGGTTGTTGCCTTCCAGCCAGAAAAATAGCCCTGGTGCACTGTTTATTTTCACCTATGTTTTTTCAGAGTTTTATTTAAAAGACAGAATAAGAAACTGTTGTAATTCCCTATGGGTCCTGATTCAAAGCCTTTGGGAGTAAATTCTTTCTGTTGATTTAGGTGGTCTGAGATACACCCCAATATCTGGGGATTGTAGAGTTATTATAGTATCAGCTATAGCATATGTCTCAGGAAATCATTCTCATTCTGGTATTAGTAACAGGTTTCATAGCAGTATATTATATACAACTGCCTTGTACACCTTTATTTATGTGATAATTATTACTGAATTATATCAAAGGACAGTTAGGAAACACCTAAAGATAACATGCTTCCTATAGTAAGAAAAAAAATAAAATCCAGGTATTAAAATATTTCGAAGTGATTGAGAAAATCTTGTAAAAATAGATGAAAAAAAATCAGCTCTGTCATAAATAGGAAGGTGTTTTCTTATGGAATAATTAAACAGCAATGACTTCCTATCAAGATATCAACTATATCTACTCAACCAATAAAACTGTGGTTCTGGCTGCATTACTTATGTTTGTCCTCTTTTATTAAGAAAAGGGTAACAAGCAAGAATCTTTGCCCTTCTTTTCCTCCAGTCCTCATTGTCTCGGTTTGAGCTATCCCACCTTTATGGATGATTGAACTCTAATCTTATTTATTTGAGAACCATGGAGATTAAAAAAAAATATCTTCATAGAGATTATGTAGAGTTCAGCTTTCTTAGTGCAAAGCCACTGGGACTTGCCACTATGAAACTGGTGAAACTATTGTAAAGTGGTAAGTTAAATGACATTTTCAAAATAGAGTATCTAGGCTTCAGCAAGAGAATTCACTGGCTATCATAATTTTGTTTATTGACAAACATCAAATACAGTTGTTTTATTGAAGCACTGGCAATTTTCATCATTTGCATTAAATTCTACTCCATCCTAACACACACTGAAGGAGTTCAGTACTACCTCTTCCATGGTCATAAACCCTCTGAATAACAGCAAGGAACAGGTGTGTCATGAAAACCAACAGGGATTGTTTACATCAGAGGGCAAGCACCTGTGCCATTCTAAACATTAGTCTGTTCAGCTGGAAGAGCTGTAAGGTCCTTTTTATTGCTTCTAGTATTGATTTTCCAATGGGCTTTAACCACTATGATCCCAATGGAGCATTTCCCTTTGGAAATGCTTCCTAACCACCAAAGAGACAAATCTCTGCTAGCCTGGTGAAGCACACCATGCATTCTTCAATTATCAGAATGTGAATCACCACATTCCTGATACTATTTTGTTACTGCTACTACTGCAGTTTCCCTTTACCTGTTTTGACCTGGGGGAAAAGGCAAAAAGGGATAGGAAAGTGATGATGTTTCCCTTCTATATTTGGGTGTCCTGCAAACAAAGGTACTGGACATGCTTAGCAGAAACTATGCTTGAAGAGAGGGTGATTACAACACTTTACAGTCATATGTTTTAAACTTCTGGGCACAATATCAGGAAAACATCAGCTGCCCAAAATTGAGTTAATTTTTGCTTTGGGCAACAGCTCATAATTATTTTTGGAGCCTGTATGCTTTACACTTGGCCAGTCCAGCTGAATTTATTTCAGACACTCTTTATTGAGGAATGCATGACCACTGTATTGCAAACCCGGGTATTAACATAAGCTGTTTACAGTTATCCCTTAATGTCTGCAGAATAATGCCCAGGAGAATAAGAATTTCCTTTGTATACATTCTTCGAAGTGCCAAGGTCTATACAATTCTGCATTTGAAGGACAGAAACAACAGAACATTTTTCAGGCTTCATTTTAAAGTTTTGTTTGGCTTTTTAAATTTGTTTTGTTTGTTTTTTGTTGCTGTTGTTTTGTTGTTTTTTTAATATCTAAAGTAACTGGATTAGAGATGCTACTTTATCCCATGCAGTCTTGAACAGGTTATTTGCAAGTGCAAAGTATCTGGTGCACCAGATACTCTTGAGATGGTAGTTTTACTTTTTGTACTGACCCAAAGGCTTTCTGAATGTGTGTGTTATTTCCAGTTCCTTCAGGACTTGTCCTTGAACCACAAATGATTGGCATCAGGAGATTTTTTTTTCACTGAAGGCACCTAATTTTTGAGTTCTCTGTGCTGTGCTTTCTGAGACTAATTTATTTGTTGTATAAGCTTCATGAACTATTACAACTCTCTGGCACCCGTGAAACTAACATATCTACTGCACATTTTGGGGTCAGTTCTGTTTCGATCAAAGACTGCTTTTGGATTGAATTATTATGCACAATACTCACTAACCATTCTCTCAATGCATTACTTAAAATCCCCCCAAACTAGCAAAGCTCATTTAATTGCTTTAATCCTGTCACATATTCAGCAAATGTTTCATTTTCTTGATTTTATCTCTAAAAGGAGAAATGCTTTGCAGTCATATGTGGCTTTGGGGACAGGTAATTTTACAGAACTTCCACAATCTCAGCAAATGTTTTGTCTTTTGCTTTAATATCATCTATAATGCTGTGCTACGGGAGATCATTCTGGTGACCATTACACTCAGCAAAACAGCCAACTTTTGTATAATATTGAGATCATAAAATAGAGTTCAAGTCATCCAGTGTAGGTAGCAGAATCCTTCAGGTAAAGCAGGAAAGCAGAAACTTTCAGGTAAACTATCTTGTTCAAATAACTCTACACTTTCTTCTCTCCTACACTCCACAGAATAAAGTCATTCTTAGTACAAATGTTGCAGGCTTCTGCACACCTGGGCATGCAGTTGCTGTTTCACTGTATTCAGTGAAATCACTGCAGGCTGATTCCCTTCTCCCTCCTGATCTGGCTTTCACTTCCCAGTTACCAGAACCAAGAGAATTAAAAATTATGATCTAGAAAAGTGATGCGTTGCTGCTCTGAAAGATTTTAAGGGTGTTGTAGGGGCAGACACAGAAAGCTACTCCAATAGGTAATATCAGTTCTAACCACTCTAGGCATGGCTCAGTGTTGGTTCCTTGACCACATCCAAGGCAAATCTGATGATGAACCTGAACTTGGGAATAAAGGACGGGGTAGGGTTCAGAGCCTGCCGTAAGGGTGCGGGAAGCCCGGCCAGCTCTGTCCCTTGGTCGTGTGGTCAGGAGTGCCCAGGCTGCACACAGTCCAGGTAATGGTAGAGAGCAGAGCTGGCTTCTGCTCTCTAGGTCCGGGATATCCTTGACGTCCAGGCTCGAAACAAGGGTCAGAGAAGGCTCTCTCACAGAGGTCTTTATTCTTCAGAGGGCGGTGCGAGAGAGAGCGAGACCGGGGTCCCGCTCAAGCTTTTAAACTGGGTGATAACAGGGGTGGTGGCGCTGGGAATTAGCCCCTGGCTAATGACCAAGGGTAGGTGAGGGAGGTGAACAATGGGACAGGGTGGGGACAACCAGGGACAGACTGAACCCATCGGGGGCGGGCAGGGGGGTAACAGGAGCTAACCACTGGAAAAACAACAAAACTTAAAAATATGCATCACCACAGTATTAGACGTTACTCTTTCTGTGTGTATCCAGCGTGGGGCTCAGGGCCTGGGACGCAGACACTCACAAGCACCACTGTAGCGAGGAATGCTGTGCTCACACATGCTACACACCACTAAGTAACTTTTCCAGCCTGGTGCACAAAGCCAGTGATGGGCATGCACACTGAAGTACTGGGAAGGTTTCAGTCTGAGGGCCTGAAATACATCAGCTTACATTTCATTGAAAGTCTGGCTGACAATTCATTTATAGTACATTTGCTATCTATACAACCACTTAACGTGGATGTTAGACAACACTCAGGGCAGGATTCAGCATTTCATTGAGTAAGGCAGCTACCGTTAGTCAAATGCATGAATGAGATGGTAAAGCTCCCCTTACAACTGAAGAGCATTTGCCCAGCAGCATAGCATGCTTTCTGTGTACCTGTGTGTTTAGGCAGTAAAGCTGACTTCTGGATATCTCCTTTACAGTGAGGACAATAGCTCTCTGTAGTCCACCGACAGTATTAAACAAATCTCCAGTGTGTAAAGTGAGACCTTCAGTACACATATCCTCAGAAAATCACATTTTAGTGTCTTAACCTGTGAGCTGAATCCATTTGTGGCCACGTGCTCATGCAGCAACTCAGCCATTTCTGGCCTTAGATTTTTATATAACGTCTTTTAAATTAGGATAATGTATCTCCTTATTTCTGAGGGCCATTGTGAAAATGAAGAATGATCAAACATTATAGGGAAGCTCATTGCATCTGAGTATAAGAAGGAATTTTATAATTACTTCTTCAGCACAGGTTTTAATATGTATGGGGAATGACACAATGCAACAAGTAATAAAACACTTTCCCTCATACGAGTTTAATAAGGCAGATACAGAATCAAAAAAGAAGTATATGATCAGATAATTAATGATTTGTTCACAGGGCACGAATATAGAGACAGACTGTGCAGACAACCTTCAACATGGCATATCCTAGATCCCAATCTTGCTTTTTCATCCTTAGTAACATTTTAAATGCAGTTTTTTACATATTTTATGTGCAGAAAATTTATGATTACCTAAAACTTGTTTTAGTTCCATGTTTCTTCCTTGCAAACACCTATGCCAGTAGGTTTTCATACATTTTTTACTTCTTAATCCACTACCAAGATCAATGAACTGAAAATTATATCTGCTTTTTTAAACAATATTGATTTGATCTGAAAAATATGTCAGCTTCCTCATCTCCTACTACTGACCAACATGAGCATTAAAATTAGGCTGAAAGCCCAATGCAGGCATTACTAACTGTCTTTATCTTTCCGTCTTAAGCCTGTTGCAAAATTATTGATAATAACAGGAGCTACATCAAACAGAATTGAGAAATTTTAGGATATTACCCAAATTATTTTTCAATATGAAATATAGTGACCATTGCCTTGGATTCTTGAGATAATCCTGTGATTTGGGGTTTTGGGGGGGTTTTGGGGTTTGTTTTTTTTTTGTTGTTGTTTTGTTTTTATTTTTTTTTTTTTTAATTAAAGGAATGGTGGAGAATTCCAGTACGAATATTGTTATTTACTTGAAGTTAAATCAGAAACTCTTCAGACAACAATCAATGATTACCAACTTTCATAAACTTGGATATGAGGAGATACAAAAGCAATTAAAAATAATAATCAAAAAGCAGCAAAATTGCACCTTCTTTTCCCAGCTTCAATAAATTAGAAAAAAAAGGTGAAGATGGGGGAAAAAAAAAAAAAGCTTTTATGGTTGCTGCTGACGTGCAGACCAGACATTAAAGTAACTCATATTTCATCAGGGATTAAGAATCACCTGAAAGACTTTTTAATAGGCTCACAGAATATTCTAGATAAAATTAACCAGTCTTGGAGGTGGGTCTAGATGGTATCCAGGCTGGGGAACATAACTGATTGCTGTGCCCGAGGTTCCTTTGGCAGTTTGCAGGATTTAAGGAATTTTGACGTCTGGTTTACATCAGATTATTTGTGATGTTTTGTTACCAGTTACCTGTGTCCTGCCTGAAAATCCACACATATTTCTGAAGAATATGCAATGTCATATTATGCCAGATGCATTTTAGGAGACTTTAGATTGACATGCACACCTGCTTTTTCCTCCTGACCACTTAGAGAGTTAAATTTTTTTATTCAGTTTCCTTAATCCCTTCCGTTGTTTGTTTCAAGACATTTGTTACAGGCCTGCCGCCTTGTGAGTAACAAAACCAAAAATAGAGAAAATATCCCCAGTAACTGAGCAACAAATTAAACAACATATAACAGTGCCAGCTGTACCTAACGTTAAAATAAAAAAATATAAGAATAAGTATGTTTTCATTCACAAAATAAAACAATTATTTCAATGTGTATGCAATTTATACAATGAATATATTTTCTGTTTTGAAAATTATATTTGCTGAAGTTACTGTGTCACAAAATTTTATTAGAAGTCAATAGACACAAAAAAGTCCTGCAAATGCTATTGTTTCTTCAGTACCTAAAAAATGGTGGATAAATTAGTGTCTATGCAGGATGTGCAATTCATGTGACCAGAAATGAAACTCTTCTCTAAATGTCCATTAATCAATATGAATCTTTAATCAAATTTCCAACCCATATGCATGTGTATGGATTGAATTCAGGTTAAAAATCTCTCTGGACTCACACTAAAAAAACTTTACAGGGTAGGGCAATTTCACTGTGTTTGTGACTAGTTTATTTCCTTTACTCCTTACAGCCTCTGTTCATTACTATCTGCCCATGACTATCCATAAATGGTACTTTCCCACAGAGGCCTGTAAGAATGTGCCTTTAGTAAACTGAGAACAATAAAAAAGGCAAATATGACCTAAACATACAATAATAAATAATAATAAATTGACCAGACGTGTTCTTTTAAAACCTATTCTTGTAAGTTATATTTCACAATGCCAGCTATTGACATCATGACCGAAAGAAGAAAAGTGGAACTCAGTCTTCTAAAGTCTGAAGACGTAGAATCCAGTCTAATCCAAACTGTGTAGGTCAGCCCCATCTGTACATTACATAAAGCTGCAAGGAACTAATGCTACTGAACTGACTAATACTAGGTGTTGTTTATACCAGATTGTTTCGGTCTGAATCTGCAGAATTTTTGGCAGAAATATTGTCTACATTGTTTCTTGATCCACTAATTACATATATAGAATATTACATGATATCAGATGGAAGGATCCAAAAAACACTGAACTTTGAAGAGGCAGAAGAGCATGAAGCATGAACACACTCCAATTATGGAAGGTTTCTGTAATAAGAATCTGAAAAGTAGAGTCCAATCTTGCTCTGAAGTTCAAAGGTCGTGCCAGGTTTTATGTGAGGAGGTGGCAGTGTCAAGCAGAGACACGGAAACTCAGCCGAATGCTCTGAGGAAGGCAGGCTGGCTGCAGTAAGATATCAAAATGTTCCCTACCAACCAATGCAGTTGAGGCACAAAGCTGACAGAAGGTTGAGTTGATTTTTACAAGGTGTGCTAATGAATGCAGATGGGAAGCAATAATAGCAATAATGATAATTTTGAGTCCTCATGTGGTCTGTGGAGGCTCTTCCTACAGTCACCGAGTCCTTACACGAAGTGCAGTAAGAGAATTGGACACTTTATTCGCTGCACATGTTCAGGGACTTTTCTATAACAGAAGGTCATCAGAGATGGATTCAGACTGCAGCCTCTGCCCTACCCAATCAAAAAATCAAATCCTGGATCATGAAGTGGTAGTTTGAACATGGCTGCATAGATAGTTTTTTTATATAAAGCAAAGTAGTCTGGATGCTCAGTTCAAGTGGAGAGCTCAGCAGAAACCAGACTGGACCTAGGGCAAACAGGACTTTTAACAAATATCTCTCAGGTGCCATAAGTGCTGGAGCAGACATTCAGATCTTAGATGACACAGCCAAGATTCTCCTCCTGATAAGCCAGCCTGCCTCTAATCATTTCACTTTGGGACAAAGAGGTGCCCTTAAATGGTCTGTGTTAACCCCATGGTCAGAGCATTGCAAGACCCACTTCAGGCCACAGTCTGAGAGGGGAATTATATACCCTGCTTACGTGAGGAGTGTTTTAAAGCAATGTATTGCGTAACAGCCCGTTGGTTGCTCTCCAACTCTCTCAGTTTTGTTCTTTCCCTACAGTACTGAATATGATTCAAAATTCTATATGCAGAGAGAAAATGCAGAAGGAACGCAACTCTGTACTCGAGGGATTAGAACAGTCAAGTGCAAGTGGGATTCCATATGTCCGGTATTGCTGTGTTTATTAAATTGGGAATTTATAATTTTAAGGTGGAGTTTTTTTCATTAGTAAAGTTGTCAGTTTCAAAATAAAATTACCTTTATTACAAGGGACTTGTCCTTTGAAACATACACCTAGTTGATGCTCCTACATGTATACATGTGTATATCAGCAAACTGTCCTAATTTGACACAAACCTGTACCTTGCAAGAGGTGGTTCTGGGTTCAAACAAGAACAGCCATAAGCTCAGATGTACATTGTGCCTACATAAAAGTTGTCCAGACTCTGAAATATGATCCAGACTTCATAGATACATTCCACTGGCTGGTCTTTTAACGCTGTGGACGTTTTCCTCCAGACTTTATTTTCCCCTCACAACTTGCTTGGCTTTTAAGGTCTTCATTCTGAATTCAATCATGGAGCAAAGTAAAATGCCAGGATCAGTTCAAGCAATGATTTTCAGTTGTATTAGTCCACCCACTCTGCTGTTCAATCTGGTCACTTTCCAAATTTATCCACAGAGAGAAGTGATGTTTGAGCTAAGCTTGGAATACTGAGGAAAAACTGGGGGGAAAAAAAATGCTTCAAATGTAATGAGCACCACAAGGAATTTACTGGTATAGAACAGAACAAGTTCCGCTCTGGTTCCGTGGTATGAGATGGTAAAAAGATCAATTTCTTACATTTCTTTCCTATTTATGTGTTTATTAATATGCTTGGTGTTTTATGCCATAGCGCTAAACTATCCAAATAAAATGCCATGAGAAAAATGTTAATTTGGGGAAAAAAAGGAGATACTTTCATTGATTTATATGGAAGAAGAGTGTATCAGAAAATAAAGTCTTACTTTATAAAAACAAAACACAGCTAGAAATAGGAGAATAAAAGACATTGTGAGCTTCTCTAGTTTTAAAAAGGGGGAAGATCTGAATGTTATTCATCAGTCACAAATAAGGATTTTTCTTATTCTGTATAGATTTTAAAACCTGTCAGGGGAATAATTTATATCTTAGAAAAAAAACCTTTCCTTTGTGGAAAAAGACTAGTCATTATGATAAATTCCATGTAGTTCAAAAAGGTCTTTTGGATATCCCTTAACAACTTTTAAAGTTCTTAATTTCATTGAAAATGCCATAATTTTTTCTGCAGCTGTCATTCGTAGCTGGCTTTACAATAGCATGGGTTATAACGTATCGCTTTTGATATTGACTAGGTATCTTCAATCTGCAAGACTGAATTAAAATTCTGGTTCTTTTAGTAGGTTTCAGACTGATCTTGCAGTATCAAAATTAGGATATTCATTTTTTTAGTGTGTGGTTGATTTTTTTCATCCAGGGTGAAGCTCATTGCATGTTTTGTGGGATATGGCACAGATCAGCCACAACAGAGTGACAGTCTTTGGATATGGAACAAGAAAATTTCATTACTGAACTCTTAATATATACTGAGAGAACCTTGTTAGGAAATTTCTCTGAAACAGTTTATTCATGGTTGACATTACTAATTATAATAATATTCCTGCCTAATTGATAGTTATGTATTTCATTGTTTTCAGTTTTATTATCGCTCGCCAGTTTTGTATCCCTAATGTCATTTTAATCTGCTTTTTGGTGGTAGATGCATGACTGATAGGTAAAGCACTTTGAAAAGCATTTTCTGCACATGCAGACCTCACCAGAATTTCAACATTTCTCATAGATGACATACCAAAAATTTTCTATTTCCTCAGTAAAGTTAAAAGGACCAAATATTCTCAATAATTTCCTTAAAATGTGAAAACAATGCAACTTTTTCATAACAAATATAAATCCCGTAACTCTGTTTCACAATACTCACAGACTTAGTCTACTGGCTCAGTTGTAGCTAGATCCAAAATAATTTCTGTCTCTAATTAGCAGTTGTACATTTAAGAGACTGTTACATCTTTTCATCTGGTAAATGTTAACATGCTAAAGTGCCAGAGGCTTTTGTGAGGTTTGAAGAGGTTGAGCAGTAAAGGCAGAACATCATTAATCTCCTGGGCTCCTTGCAGTTAAGCCTGTATTTTCAGTAAACTTTGCTGGAGCATGGGAAATGATTTTGAAACTTTTATTCAACAAGAGACTGGGGTGATTACTAGATGAGAATTTATTATACAAATCAGAGCCATTCCTCAAAAGAAAGCAACTGAAATGTTTGACTTCCAAATAATTTAGTTATGAAGTTAGTAGCTCAAAGAAGGAACTGAAGACTGAAATTTAGGGGTTTTAGTATATTTATTTATATAGATGGATTTATAGCCTGAGACACCGAAGTTTTAGGTTTCTTGTGAGTTAAGAAAAGCAGCATTGGGAAAAAATGGCTTCCACATCTCAGATAAATATCCAGCTGATATGGGTTAGTACCTATTATTCCTGGCTAGAATGTGGTCAAGTATTAGAGCCAGTTAAAGCCATTTTCCACCAGTGATTGAAATTCTGAGAATGTAACATCAGAATTGCTGTGTTCTTAATAATATTTTCAAACTCAATAAATTTGTAAAATTTTAGACAGGCTATATGCTCAGACCTCCTCTTACCCCAGAACAATTGATTATGTCTTACAATGTCTTATTGTCTCCTTGAAGTTTAGCTATTGCAAATGTTTCAGCAGCAGAATTATGACTGGTGCACATGGATCTATTGCCTCGATAATGTTATGCATATTTATGAGTTTAATGAATTACACCTAGTTATAGCTTTTCCTATTTTTAAGAGGTATCCTCAGTGAAACAAAAAAACCCTCTCATTTAGCTCAACGAGCTGACCTAAATTAATCATGGTCTCACAGCAGAGTCATGAACTTTCATTTTAGAATCTTTCTGCAGATCTCACAGCCACATGAAAAGCAGCAGTATTTATTGTCAGTTATGTGACTGATCAGTAATGAGCCAGTGATATGACTGTGGTATTTTAGGGGAAACAGAAGTTCTGTTCCCTTATTGCTTTCACTAAAACAGGGATTTATGGAACCAATTATATATATTATCACTTTTGGAGTATGTAAAACTGTATTATAGAACTAAATGGATTAACTGAGATAAATTCAAGTTACCATTTTAAATTATAATTTACTACCATAAACTATTCCAAGGTTGTGTATCATAATTTTACAGGAATCTTTCAGGAACAAAAAACATGAAATCCATTAATTCTTAATATGTTAAGAAGCTACATAACTGAGTTATTCTGGTGCTACCTCTTTCTTTTGGCTTTCATTCTGCATAGGTTCTACTGGCAAGTTAGAAATGTTGTGGCTTAAAGACATGCACTTATTCTATTTCCTTTAACAAAGAAAACGCTAACCATGTTTACTACAAATCATGAAGTTAAACCAAACTGCATAACAATAATACACTTCTCTGCAAGGGTTATGGAAGTAGGGCTCTTTGAAAGCTGGAAAAACATTGGCAATCAAAAGCTACATGAAAGTAATCTTATTTTTATTACATACAAGGAACGTTTTCCCAGGAGTGCTGATGCCTGCCAGAAAATAAATAAGAAGCTAGGATAAAAGAAAGAAGGAAAGATTACTTGAATTAAGGTGTTCGGTCAGACTTTCCTTAGCTTCACATACCCAGGAGGAGCTGGGATTCTTCTGCGCTCAGCTACAATTGATGGAAATGTCTGAAAAAACTTTGTTACGACCTAAACCGCCGCTGCAGGATCTCCATTTCTGCTGCACCCTTCTATATTCATATTTCTAAGCCTGACTCTAAATCTGAAAGCCAGCACCTATTGCTTCCTAAAGAGCTACTGCCTAGTGCCAGTGCTTCAATCATTAGACCTGAGGTAAGATCAGAGTGAGACTAAAAGAAAGAAAATAATAAACAAAAAGGATCCTTCTTTAAAATAATAATAATCATCAAACTCACAGAAACATAAATGAGCTGGGCACAGGTGAGTGGTGAAACGTTTTTGAAAGGACTAAAAGCCCTTCTGCCAGTAAGCCACGGAAATAGACTGTTTGAAGTTACTGTTCTGACTTTGGAAGAAGTCAGGGAGCTCTTAGAGAGGAAGAAAACCACTCTGAACAAGAAAAAGCAAGATGTGCATTTAGTTTGTTAAACAAGACAAGAAGGTATCCCTGTATAAAATATTTCTCTGCAGGGCTGTAGATAAGCTGATAACTAGCCTTGGCTACAAGGCTGTTTCCCTGCTTTGGTGTGGACTGTTCCTGGGGCTAACTGCAATTCAGGGGCTGCAGCACGTTTCAGCTTCTAGGGCTGAAAAAGGGCTGCTGAGACACAGCAGTGGCTAACTCTCCTGCACAGATGCTGACCATGCACCCTGCTCAGAGGAGCTGCTGCCTCAACCATGAATTCCTCGGGAAATTGCCAGTGGTGGGTTATCCCTGGCACGCCCCCACAATGCTCACTCCATGGAGATGCAAGCCCTGCCCACCCCGCTCCCCTTTGACCATCCCAGATTAGGAGCTGCAGCAGAGAAAGATTTATCTTTAAGAGTTATTCATCCATCAGGGAAGAGGCTGATAGGATAGGTCCTTCAGGGAACTGCTGGGAAGGAAAGTGTTCGGTCAGGAGGCTCTAGGTACTGATTGGTACCTGGTGTCAAAACGCCTGCTGCAGGTCTGTGAGCAGGTATGTGGGCAAAGCCCAGACAGGTCCAGCACAGCCCTGCAATGGCCAGAGGGAGCAGGGCTGGGGCAGAGCTGGAGACCAGCTGGGAATCCAATCAGAAAGGCCCATGGGCCTCCAGACCCTGAATTGGTGTTAAAAAGGCTAAACAGGTAACAACCTGCCCAGACAGCCAGATTCTGCAGTTAGGTGAAATGAGGCATATCAGTATTTTTTTGCTTAACATTTCCTGTGGTTCTAGTTGCAAACCTCACAAAAGCTGCTATTTTCAGGACAATTTGACCTTTTAGGTACTACAGCAAGAATTGCTCTTTTTTTTCCCCCTTTAATTCGGTGTATCTTCTCAACTAACAAAAAACCATGAAATAATTGCCTCAAGTTCAGTTTGACCTTACAGTCAGTTTGGGGTCAGTTCTTATTTTACCTATACTAGTTTTTCCATGCACAGTTTAAGGATAGCAGTAAATGATTGAAGTACTTTTCTGATTGCAACTTCATTTCCATGTAAAGTGAAAGACAGACTCTTACTTGGAGATTACCAGACAAGCAGTTAAAGAAAAGATAGATGGTTTCTGTGGTTCCTTAAGGCTTTGCTAAATAAGATTGATTTCAGCCCTTAATCTCTTTTGTTAAAAAATGCCAGAAGATGGGTTTTTTTTTAAATTAAAAAAGGCCATATTCCCTTCACATTCAAAAAATAAAGGTTGGTGTTTCTTCACTTGGTGAATATAATACGCACATTTTAAAAAGCCCCAAAACAACTACAACCCAAACCAAAACCAGACATGAGATCTCTCCTTATCCTTTATAATACACTGAAAAAAGACTTAAAATATTTCTGCCTCTGTTAGAAACTTTATTCCAAACAATTGATATTGCAGGAGGGTTTGGGGCTTGTCTGGGTTTTTTTGTGTTTTGGGGGGTTTTGGGGTTTTTTGTGTGGGTTTTTTTTTTTTTTTTTGTATTCTTTTGTTTTCTTTTTTAGTTGGTTTGTTGGCTTTTGTTTTGGTTCAGATATCTTCAGTGTATTTATATTGTCAGTCAGGATATGAATATTAGTGTTTACAGAATATCTTGATTTCCATGCACAAGACTTCTGACCAGAGCATATTAGGAACTCACCATCAGTATAAAGACTTATCCATTTAGAAAAAGACATTAAGCTTTATTTCTCCATTTGCTTTGTAAATTTAAATGGGAAGACTTTTGACTATTCAAGAATTCTAGAAAGGTGCTCAGAGCATCTGTGCTTTCTTGAAAGGCAGCCAAAACATCATCAACACATCTCAGCCAGAGCCTCTGTCAGCTTCGATAACAGACACAAGATCCTGTCCTGAGGATGATATGAAGATATTAGTAAATACAGGACTCAAATCTGTTTACAAGGTTTTAGTGACAGAAGGCAGAAAATAAAGTCAGCAAAATATTGTTGGAATGACGTGAAATCACAGACAAGTTCTGGTTCATGCTCAGGCTCCATAATTATCCACAAAGGGCCAATTTGCTATGCCCTGTATCCAGTTGGGCAAAGTAGCTCTGTTAAGGTCTTCCCTTTGATGCAGAAACTGGAAAGGCAAACCTTGGAATCACACATGTGATCCTTCATGAAAGGAGAGGAGAGGTAGGAAAGAGGTCAGGGAGTGACAGAGACTCATTTGGTTAAATACGAACATAGAAATGGGGAAGGAAGAGGCAAGGGAAGAAAAACATTTCTTCTTCTATCTAACTCATGGACATGCATGGTTATAAATACAGTTTATATATGGTGAGGCCCAGTAGTAAAATAAGATTGAGAGCAGGGAAAGTTGAAGCCATATGAGGAAGGAAAATTAGACATTTTGAAATTATGCACCAATCCATTTAAATTAGAATGAAAGCCAGAGAAAATCTGAATTTTTTTCCTACCTGAGGTTCAGCAGAGTGCAGAGACACCAGAGTAAAAAGCAATGACCCCTGGATCTCAGACTGCAGGCATGTTTCCATTGCTGTCTCTATCTCCTGAATCATGCCAGATTTTCAGATTGTGCAATACCCGATCAACACTAAAATCTTTGTCTTCACCTACCTCTACCTTCTTTCTGCCATAGAGAAAATATTGATGGTCTTTCATTTTCTGAGTCATTTTTGCCAGGCATAAACTTCCTGGCAAACAAATCCATTAAAAGGAATCTTTTAAAAACAACAAGGCATATTGGCATCTAAGTGGTCCATCAGATGACACTTTACAAAGCATGGGATAGACAGAGCAAAACACCACAAAATATGCACTTTCTGGTCATTCAATTTTCTTGCATGTTCTGGAAGAAAGGAAGGACTGTTCTTCAAAAAATATCCTTACTGTTCTTTCTGGGAACATAAATTTTGCTAGAACATTGTTTTCCACCTAGGGGTAATCAAATAAAAGGATTCTTCTACATTTTGAGAGCAAAATGGCATTTAAATTAAGTAAGAATCTGAGAGAATGTCATTCAGAACAGCTAATTTATTCTTAAGTTTTGGTCAACTGTCTCCTAATAAATATGACTAATAGGAGAGAAAATGAATAAATGACAAATTTGCTACTTTTACAGCCAATATTTTAACTCTAGTAATGGCAACTTTAACCTCCTTTGTTATAACAAAATTTGACTCAGCTATATAAAGTCACCCATTGCTGTTATGATGTAGTTGTTCTCAGCTGTGCAACTGCATGTCATTTCAGAGGGGTTAAGTGTATTTATAGGAAAGAATTTTCTTTACTGACCTCTGTGCTAATAAAGAATTATTGGATTTGAATAAATCCAAATAAATCCAATACATCCAAATTTGAATTTGATCTGCTGCACCCACTCCCTTCTTCTACTAATACATTCCTTCCTCCTTTGACAAATCTGGTAATCTTGCCAAAGAAATAAAGGACAGAGAAAAAAAAAAACAAACCAAAACAAAACAGTTTCTTAGTATCTGGATGGTTTGCAGAAGCAAAGATTTCCGTTCTGACAAAGGATGTATAAATCTTTAGGGAAACTGGTTCTCAGAATTCTCTGTATTCAAGAGATAACTTGAAGATGTCTATCCTGCAGTGTAAGAAAAGCTTTGGGAACACAAAATCTTTGTATCTAGCTTAAAAATTAAGGGATCTAATGAATTATTTTAATCTCCCTTTGTTTCATTCATTCACAGCTCTTTTTTCTATCATCATCCCATGATAGAAAATGATCCCTTGCTCCCTGCAAGGCTTTAATTTGGCTAAGTAGTCCACTATGAACCTTCCCCCACAAACCTTCATTTACAGCTGTGCAGCATCCTCCCTCTCCACTACACAGAGAAGCTGTAGTAGTCTGGTCTGAAAATACCCTTTCCCTTTTCCTGGAAGGTCTCTGAGACAGAGTTTTCAGTATAGGAAATGAATGAGTGGCAATAAAAAATAACATAAATTCACACTCTGTCGCCTCTTCAAAGTGGGAAGACACCACTTAATTACAGCTTTCATGATCAGTGATAGATTCCAACCAGCGGTGCTATAGATAAACCTGGCACAGTGGAAAAGACTTCAACAAGGGACTTGCAAGATAACCTCTGATTTTTATCCTATTTGAAACTGGCCACATTGCACTTCTCCTCTCTGCAGTTTGTCAGCTACAGGCCCAGAGAAGAAATCTCACATTTGTGTTGTGGAAAGTCCTCTTCAAAATTATGCTGATGACTGCCATTGGGTTTCTCATGACAGTTGCTGAATCCTAATGGTGAAATAACCTCACATTTCCAGACAATAAAACACAATGGGAACCTTTGACCTTGCGCGTGTTAGGAAACAGCAGCATCTTTCAGCACCACTAGCTTCACATCAGTCAGACTTAAGGTAATACTGCTGATCTCCTGCCAAAGAAATGAGCCAAACTGACTGAAAAATAGAGTAATTACAATGAGAATTGTCTCATGATCATCTCAGATCTTTATAATGCTATGCTGAAACCTCTACAAGGGCACTGCACCCCTGGATGTGTTAAGAAAACTTGCCATTATGAATTTCAAGACAAATGAAGGAAGTTCCAGGTGCCTGAGCTGCTGTTGAAGCCCCCACGTATTGTAGGTTGTCTGGCAATCACCTCAAGAGTGAAAACTGAGCACAAACTCCAGGAGAAAGCAGGTACCAGATGCTAGCATCTGCTTCTAAATCTTAATGTTTACTAGAAAACAGGATTTGTCAACGGAGGAAGACAATAGACAAGGCGCCTGGTAACCCACCATGGTCTTCAACATGGTCTTCAGGCAGCTATTCTAGACAAGAGAGTTGCCTTAAGGGAATGTTCCAGGGCTTTGCTGTTTTAATGCTAGAGACCAGAGTTTCTATACTCTGAATTTTAAATAGAAATCACACATTCTGACCCTAAATACTTTCCCTCAGCCCCATGAAATGAGCTTACTGATAGCATCAATCTCCATATACTTATAGTCAAAAAATTAGCCAAGTTAATGGTAATTTTAAGGAACCTGCATTACATACATATTTATAAATCAACCAAAACATTATAAATTATGTCAAAAAAACAAATACAAGCCTGGACATGGTGAGAGTTGGGTCACACACACATAAAGATAGTAAAATATACCATAGATGCATCACAATTATATAGACCATGAAAAGCCATTTATTTAGTGGAATGACTTTTCATTAGTAAGATCCAAGCAGTTGAGATGTTGGGTTCTCAAAAAAAACTTTCATGCATGCATTTAGAAATGAAAGCATATCTTAGACATTTATTCAGAGAAATCAAATCTTCTGTCATGGATTTGCAAACCAAAAGTGAGTCTTTGCCAAACGTGATTTGGTAACCTCAGAAGTATGGTTTGGCTGCTGGAAAGCTTTATATCTAGAATGGAAAAATCACTGAACTTCTGAAAAGTAAACTAAATCAAGAACTTTATGAAATGGTACTTTCATTACCTTACAGAATCTCTCAGTTCCACTCTGCAACATAGATGGGACTGAAAATTATACAGTTCTGTGAAGTGATTGAACTGGTGAAGCTCCTTATTCAGCTGAAAATAGAAGTACTTTTTTTAATTGTGACAAACATCAGAATACAGTTGTAGCTGCTGTACTAGGGGGTTTCAAGCCAACTTATCTGATCTGGAGGTCTCTGGAGTCAGAGGAAATTATGTTATTCCACCTCTGAATTTCAGACTTGCTTAGCAGTGTCAAACCCGAATATAGGTAGAAAACAAAACAAACAAACAAACAAAACCCTTGAAGAAATCATTACAACAATATCAGCCTCTATATCTTTAAAATAATGTGTTTAATTTGCTTCAAAATCATAATAAAGAGTGCCTTGTTGAAAAACAAGATATGCAAAAATTCTGAATTGGTTGTATGGAGTAAGAGGAAAATGTAAATCTGTGAAATGGGTTGTTTACTTATACTGATGGAGAAGCTACATTTAACTAACTGCTTTTTGAAAAATTGCCTGTGTTAATAGCTCAATGACATGCTAAAAATATCTTCGGTATTTTGTAAAATAGCACACTATGGACTATTTATTTTCCTTTAATTTTCTTTCTAATGTACATTAAAGTAGTCTTTAATTTAAATATTCTCCTTTCAACTGAAGACTTGATCAATAGAATGAAAGTCTTAAATCCTCATTCTTTTTCAATTATATAATATTTTTTTGACATACTAAAATTGCATTCTGTCCAAGAATGCAATGATCTCAACACAGTTTCAATGTAAATTTCACTTTTTGGATCATTGCAATTGAATTTCATGTTATGGGGCATTAACTCTGTCATGTCATTATTTTTCTAAATACCCTGTACTAAGCGTCAAGAGAGAAGGACATTGACCTCTTGGAGCAAGTCCAGAGGAGGCCACCAAGATGATTAGAGGGATGGAGTACCTTTCCTATGAGGAAAGGCTGAGAGAATTGGGTTTGTTCAGCTTGAAAAAGAGGCACCTTAGGGCTGATCTGACTGTACTGTTCCAGTGTCTGATGGGAGCTGCATGCAGCCTGGCTTTGAACATTTACAGGGGTCTAGTATCCACCACCTCTCTGGGCAACAGGTTCCAGTGCCTCATCATCCCCACAGAAAAGAATTTCCTCCTCATATCTAATCCAGCCTTATCCTGTTTCAGCGTAAAGTTGTCCTGTCACTACCTTCCCTTGTAAAATGTACCACTACATCTTTCTTATGGGGTCCCTTACTGGAAGGCTGAAGTTGTTCCTGGGCCCTTCTCCTCTCCAGGTTGAGCAACCCTAATTTTCTCAGCCTTTACCCATAGGAGAGGTGATCAATCCTTCTAATCATCATTCTGGCCTCCTCTGGACTCACTCCAACAGGTCCGTGTCTTTCCTGTGCTGAGGACCCCCGAGCTGATGCAGCACTGCAGGTGGGGTCTCACGAGAGCAGAGTAAAAGGGGCAGAATCCTCTTTTGTCCTGCTGCTCAGGGTGCTTTTGATGCAGCTGTTAAGCTTTGGGGCTTCAAGCACGCCTTGCTGGATCATGGCCAGCCTCTCATTCACTAGCACCCCCAAGTCATTCTCTGCAGGGCTGCTCTTCATCCCTTCATCCCTTCATCCTCCAGCCTGTGCCCGGTGTTGTCCTGACCCAGGTGCAGCATCTTGCACTTAGCCTTTTAAACCTCATGATGTTCCCATTTTCTCTTCCAGTTTAGCAGAATACAAAATGAGGAAATGGTTGAAACATTAGGGAAGACTCTGGAAGTAACCATCAGTTCAGTGGGGGCTCTGCCACTCAACTGAAGTGTGCTCCTGGACTGGGAACATTATCTCCCTCTGTCTCTGAACATTCAATTATGAAAGGTCTTTTTTTCATCTTGTATATCAGAACTACTTGGGAAAAAAGAAAAGAAACTTCAGAAAATGGTTTCTCAGACCAAACCCAAAATTTTACAGTCAAGAATTGAAACATTCTCTCTATCTTTAGACATATTGTAATATTGCCATTACTGAAAGTTTCACTGCTGGAAAAAAAATATAAGTAGAAAGGGCAACCAGGGCTTGTAAGGTTCCCAGCTGGATCTCCCCTCCTCAGTTCTGGCAAAAACATGCCAAACCTGAAATACTTTATACAGTAGGTTTTAGATTTCATCAATTCATTTCTTCTATATATTTCTGGTTAAAGCCCCTAGAACTCCAAATCAGAACTTCAGATTGGAAATTGTCATCAGTCCTTGAAAGGTTTTAGAGGGAATAAGATATTCTTAACTATTGAAAATTTCCATGGAGCTATTGCATTAAAGCAAGAAATTAATCGTGTATATCTGCAGATATATTAACTGTGCACAACTACATGACAAAATTATTTCCTAGTGAAAACTTATGCTCGCATCACCATAGGAACAATTTACAGACCTCTGTGCTAATACAAGGTTCCAATCAGTTTGGCTTTTGCATTTCTCGCAGAACAAGAATCTACCCTATAGTGCAGAAGTAGGTCCTTGTGTGTGATCTGAATTCCTCAAGGACTTTTCCCATGTTATTTACTTGGATCACAGGACCATCTTTCTCTAGTAAAGTTGAATTACTAAGTATTGGTTGAGTCCACAAATTATAATACAAACATTTAACATGTCAAATAGTAAATTGAAAAACAAATGTAAAACAAAGAAGCAACTTTTGAATATGTCTGGCACTGAACACATTAACCTTTCTATTATTTATTATTTTATTACTTTTCAAATTCAGAAAGAGATGTCATTTTAAGGTTTTTTAAGAAATTGAGTAATTGTTATGAATTTGAAACAAATGAAGAACCAGAGCTTTTTTAATTAAGATAATTATAGATGCTATTAAGATCTAAATAATGATATAGTGAACTTAAAAGTCAACAAAGGAGACTGCGAAAAATACCTACCTCTTAGAACACTGGAATAAAGCAAGCAAGTAAGCTCACGTTTGAATGTGACAATATGTTCATGGAATACTGGACTGCTTTACATTGGAAATTTGCCTCAGATGAAACTGACTGTAGTTCTGAATGGCAATGAAATCATGGCTGGTAATCACCAGTGGGAATTTCTTTTCCTGCTGGCTGGAACCCTAGATCTCAACAGAGGAATGAAACAAGCAAGTGCAGCATTTAGAATTACATTGGAGTAGGGATATATCTGAAAGCTGTCTGGAGTCTGACCTGCTAATTAACTTTTGTTTTAAGAATTTAAAAGGAAGATGGGACTTCTGTGGATGTGATGTCTGCTACTCTATAATATTCATGTTAAAGCAGCAAAAAGGAAATGTTGTACTAGAGAAAGGCAGAATATGCTGCTTACTGATTCTCTTCTGCCTTCACCACAGAAATGAAACTTATCTGAGTGAAACAGCTTATGAAAAAATCCCCCACACCCAGTTGATTTTATATATAGTTCTTACTTGAGATCTCGTCAAAGAGAACTAAAGCCTATTTGATATTCAGCTACCTCTTCAAAATATGTTTTTGCATCAGTAAAGCACAAAACATTTGGAGATGGTCACATTTCACTTCTTAATGGACCTGATCTGGCGTAACACTTGAGACCATTTCAGAATAAATTATTGAGGGCAATTTTTTCAGAAATAATTAGAGTCTTTCAATAGGTTACTAAAATAAAATAACAATTAAAAAAAGTGCCAAAAAAAAAATCTCCCTATTTTTATTTTAATTGAAGATATTTTAAATTTGATTTTCTCAAGTAGTTCATGAAATCCATTAATTTTAAAATCCTCTTAAGGTTCATTCTGATATTAATTCTGCTAATTCATTTTTTTTCTTTAAGACCTTAATCCTGCTTCAGTGGACAGAGATCTCATGTACATGATAGATTAATTTGGAATATATTATTGAATTCTGGAAAATGTTGATTTTATTAACTAAGATTAGACATGAAAGTGAGTTGAAACCTATAAAACATTTCTTATTGGAATCCAGTATAACAAATTTGGGGTGGTTTTTTATGCTAAATGAATTATACAAGGGTAACCATCTTCAGCTGAATTAACTGAATATGAGGGATGATATACTTTTCACACATAGAAAGACTTAGACAACTACTGCAATTTATCATAATATCCCTTTAACATTAAGGAGATCTGAATATTTAGAGTAGTAATGTGTCACTGTATGATTGCCAAGATAATTTGTGCTGTGCATAACACCCAAGAACTGCAAATCCTAATTCACTTATTTTCTATTTGTTCCTGTCTCCTGAAGAATCATTTAGTTCCTAAATCCTCCCTGTGACTTTCAAAAGTAGTCTTAAAGTTAGACAAATTTATGGTTACTTTATGCCAAATGAGTTCCTAACATGCATGGCTGCTGGAATTACAGAAACTGAGAAATTGTCCACTCTGTATATTGTCAGAACCTAATATTCATGGGGAACTGAACATGTTCAAACCCTCAAAGAGCAAATTCTAAAATGAAAACATTTGCTCTGCAAATAGCAGCATTTTGGAGGGTATGGAAAGGACATTCTGGTTTGTAACTCGAGTACTTTTTGGATGGTTCATATTAACAGCCTCATTGAAAAGATGAAAGGATACCACCAGTGTAAACAAAACCTGTGTGAAACAACCAATTCATATTTAGGCAGCTATACATAATCAAATGGGCAATGGACCACGCTGTGAAAATGATAAGATTTGCATACATTTCTGAGAACTTTGGAATTAACCCACAATGGCTCTCCTGATCACAACACTTCAGTAGCAACACTGGATATATTATCCTTTTATGGCAACAGAGACTTCAAAATCTGTTGTTAGTTGTGCAATATTAATTGATCTGACAAATAGGCCTCTGCAAGCCAGATCTAAAAGACTTAACAGGGAGCTGATATCAACTGGTGGAGAGCACAAGTCACCAGCTTAGAAGAGTTAAATCCACTGCTACCTGAGGTTGTAATACTTGTCTCCAGTATAAGTTTGTGCTCGTGTGTCTGTATGTACATATTTACATATATATTCATTCTAAATTTAAGTGTTTACTTATGTTTGTTAATGTTTATGGTTCAAGGGTTTAAAAGTAGAAAAGATGAGCTATAAAATACCTTCATTGTGGCACAAAATTGATTAAATACATTAAAATAACAGTAAAAAACATCAAGTGCAATTTAATGTAACATTTCTTGCTCTTTTGGGGAATTTCATTCTTTCTGAGCAAGATTAAATACTGTGAACTGTGGAACAATATTCTCAATAGCGATAAAAGCATAAAAGTACAAAGACTGACTGATATGATGAATGATGTCTGACTGAAAAGTCAGGGATCCTGTGAAAAATTATGCAACTGAAACTGATGGTAGGGTTAAAAAAGACTGGCTGAGTGATGAGCAGCATGTAAAGGGACTCAAGTTTCTAAGCCTGAGACACTTTTGAAGAACACAAGTGATGAATGCACATAGGAGTTGAGGTAAGGAATAAAAATTGTAGGAGCAATTCCAAATTTTTCACATCATAATTTTGTTTATTTCTTGGCTTTGTCCTTCTAAGACTTTCCAGTTAATGATTGATTTTCCTTCTTTCTTTCTTTCTTGTTTTTGACCTTTAAGCCCAAGTTAGAATGTGGAGAATTTGAGAAACGGTTAAGATAAAAGGACCTTCTGTCAGGCCAAGTGTATAACATAATGCAGCTTTTTTACTCATAGGTTCAGTCCTAGATCAAAACTGAAATTTTATTTTCTTAATTTCCATTGTAAGATGTTAAAGTCATTGGGTTTTGGAGCAGTTTAGTTTGGGTAGGACATTGACTGGCCATTTGATCTAACCATTCCCAAGACAAAAACTTGATCTTAGAAAATTCAATCAGGTTTTTTTCTAGCCCTTGTGTTTTCCACGTTTTATTATCTCTATGAATGGAGATGCCAAAACGTCTACAGCCAGCTCTTTTGACCAAGGTCTTGGTGAAATAAAATTTTAAATATCCAGTGAGAATTTCCATTGCTCCATTGCTTTTTTTTTTTTTTTTTTGTCTTATTTCTAAGTGTTTCTGAGGTAAGCCTAACAGACTTCAGGCTGAATGGTTCCAGCTCTCCCAGCCTCTTCTCAATGTTCTAAATCCTTCACGACCACCACAGACCCTCACTGAACTTACTCCAGTTTGTCCATGTGTCTCTCAAACTGGAGAAGGATCAATTCCTTGTAACTGCTGCTCTGCCCAATGCGGCCCAGGATGCAGTTCGCTTTTTCTTCTCTAAGGGAGATTTTCTGGCTGATATTCTACTTCGTGTCCACAAGGAGCTCCAGGTTCTTTTATTCACAGAAATGTGAAGTCTTACCTGATACCCTTTCACAATATTTGAGGAAATGAGGTATTTTTATAAATGTCAGATACAACAATAGAAGCGATACTCTAGGGCTGTCAAAAGCATCCCATTGTGTAATGAGGAAACTCTAAAAAATGTTTCAGTTTGCGCATAGCCTGCTAAGTTTTTATTTCTACCTTGCCGAGGGACAAATCGTGTAGCTCTTTTATTCTTATTTACAGTTGTTCAAAATTAATTTCAAATATATAATTGTGAATTTTCGGGTTTTATTTTTTTTCCCTGTGGGGCATTGCAACACCAAATATTATAGAATGAATTTGGACATATTTATAATGTAGAAACATCACAGAGGTTCACAGCACATGAAAAAAACTTCACATTTCAGTACTCCTTAGGTATTGAGATGTGCACTGTGCTTTTCACTTTTAGTTTAGCAATATAGAAGTAAGGAAAAAATCTGCACTTCCAGGGGAATTAAAGGAAGTGGTTTGCACCAACTTAAACTGTTAATAAAAGACCAGTATTCCCCCCACTCCCCATCTTCCCCCTGAATGATTTTCAAAATCAGAAGCACAGAGGAAATACTGTAGCTGTAAGAGGCTTCATGCATAAGAAACAGATGTAGACAACTTTCATGTTCTAAAGATATAGCATATAATTCTAAAATGTTACAGAACTACATTGAAAAGCTATATTACAATAGTATTCCACTGGGGAATGGTTTTATAATTCCCCATAAAGCTCTCAAGTCCCTTGTTGTTATTTTCAAATTATGCTATCTCTGTCAGTAATGTGCTAAGACATTAAAGAAAAATCCAATAAATGTTTCATAAAACTATGCAAATTAACAACTAGACTTAATCTTCCAGGATCTATGAAATTTTATATAGTAGCTGTAGTTACAATTAAGTTTAATGTCAGAGGCCAGCTCTGCAGAAGTGCAAGTGAAACTTTCATTGACTGTATTGTAAACCTAATACTTAGACTGGTTACAGATGGAATGATGGCATCATAAAAGTAATAAGGCTATACCAGCCTCACATTTCTACCAAAGTTCTAGGGAGAAAAGTTAATGGTACAGAGGTCTTGAACATCTCCTGCGCTGGCAAAAATGCCAACAGCACATTTCTGAAACATGCACTGATGAAAACTGTTTCACCTACTTAATAATAAAGGAACAGAACAATATGTGGATAATAGTTATGAACATCACATCCTTTGGTCCATGCATTTCCAAATTGAAGTCTTCTTTATCCTGCTTGCATAAATTACAAGATTAAAACTGTGATCTCAATCTCACAGGTGTGTCTGTCATGAGCTCTCCTGAAATACACTGATCTTATGAGTATTTAAAGATTTGGCTCATTATCCAGAACTCTGTGTTCTCTGTTGCAGAAACACAAATTACTGCAGATCTTTCTTGCACTCTGGGTCTTTACCTTCCTTGCAGACACACGGAAAAACACACATTCTCCACATGCACATAAAAAAATATAGGTCCTTTCAGAGAACTAGCAATTGACATTAATAAAACAACTAGAGCACACTCTCAGAAAGACATGCAATACAGACTACATGGAAAGCTTTACTCAGAGGCCAGAAAATTTCACTGGATTCAAAGATAATTTTGCTAACAATGGGATCTGAAGATCTGGACCAAAATAAATCTAAATTTATACTGTGATAAATCTTGCTTTTACACATTGCTTTTGTTGATGAGTTATTAGAATGCATAATAATGTCGATCAATTTTCTCAGTCATACTGACAGCATGATGTGTCATGTTCAAATCTTATCATAGAATACCCTGAGCTGGAAGAGATCCACAAGGACCATTGAGCCTGGCTTTACACAGGACCACTCCAAAAATACCATTGTGTGCCCAAAAGCATTGTCCAAATGCTTCTTGAACTCTGTCAGGTTCTGGGCCATGACTACTTCCATGGGGAGCCTGTTCCAGGGCCCAGCCACCTTCTGAATGGAGAGTATTTGACTGATATCCAACCCCAGATACAACTTCAGGCCATTCCTTCGGATCCTGTCACCACAGACAGGATATCCTTTATATCCTTCTTACACTGTGGCACCAAAAAACTGCCCCCAGCGCTCGAGGTGAGGCTGCCCCAGCCCAGAGCAGAGCAGAACAATCCCCTCCCTTGCCTGGCTGTGCCTGATGTCCCCAGGACAGGGATGTCCCTCCTGGCTGCCAGGGCTCTGCTGGCTCAGGTTCAGCTTCAGCCAGGGCCCCCAGGTCCCTTCCCACAGGGTTACTCCCCAGGCTCTTGTTTCCCAGCCTGTCTGTGCATACAGGATTGCCCTCCCCCAGGCGCAGAATCTGGCTTATGTGGCTCATCTGACTGCCACTGAGCTATTGTGATTCCTACGTCAGTCTTGTACTGACAGAATTTTGGTCTATAGTCAAAGAAGTTTCACAACAGAGCTGCAGTAAACTTAACTACGTGTTTGAAAATGAGATAATTGTACTTCTTAAAAAGAAATAGTGAACACCACCAAATTCAGTGAGCTTGGAGGTTCCTCAGCTAGTTTTCCCTGTCAGTGAACTCTATTGCCAAATGACCTAATTCTTGAGTTTCTCCAGGCTCTTATCTCCAATCTACTGTCACTTACAGCAAGTGCCTCTGTCTTACACTGCCTCTGTAAAGAAAAAAAAACTCCAACACTGTTCCAGCATGTTCTGTCTTTTAATTGCCTGCACATGCTCTCACACCAAGTCTAGCAATCCCTCATCAATCTGAGCAGGACAAAGAAAGTGAATAAGTGCATGTCTGTGTGCGTGTTTAATGACCCAGTGCAAGACACAATGACACAAAGAAAATGTGAAGTGTAGCTATTGCCCATATCCAGTCCTTTAACCAACCAATGGGAAAACCTATATTAAGTCATGGAATCACTGTCTTACATGATGCTGACAGAGCAAGAGCATTTATAAGCAGTTACATGAAACTCTTTGTACAAATTCCTTGGAATCAATTTTCAAAGTCTTTTAGACCTCAGTAGTGCCAGGATTTCTTTATTTGAGTGTTGCAAACTAGAATCCATAATCAGTTATTAAGACCCTACATTCCAATGTATATGATCATGTTATTTGATATTATAATAATGCTTACAAAGAGGAATTTCTAAGTGTGAGAAAGTATTTCCTGCGTATCACTCACTACCTCCTATGAAGTGCTTTTTAAAAAAGGTTACATGTATTACATGTATTCATGCTACTGGTATTCACTGGTAAAGTTTTCAATATCTAAGCATAGAAATCATGAAGTTAAAATATGTCCATAGGTGGTCATGCATCCAGACCAATGGTTAAATCTTTAAACAAAGGTCTATTAAAACAAAACAAAAAAAAAAGGGTAACCAGTCTGAACTACTCCACACTGATGATCACAACATTACACGAGACAAAACAGAAGATCCACTCTGACTGTCCATATAATTCCTCTGTACAACATACACAACATCACTAGAAAAGATTTTTTGTTTTTAAATCAAATGAAAATGCAAGCTAATTTCTGAGCCTGGAAGTCGTATTCTAAGCTTCCAAAGGTGCTGACATTCTAGACTGTAAATTTTGACCCCCTGCTAATAGCAGTCACAAAACATTCCCATGTTATAAGATGGGCCACTGTTATAACTTACATTTATGTACCTTAACGGAATCCTAAAAGACACAAAATTCTTCCCCATTGAATAATTTGCCCATTGTCTTGACTGCCCATGAATTTCTCACATAGGGAATTCATGTTGCTGATCACAAGTGACATTAATACACTAGCTGTCATGTAATGCATTTAAACTTGCCTTTTACTGTACAATGCAAATGTGTTTTCTCTGAGCATTCTGAGTGCAACTTAACAGCCAGGCAGGAAATAGGATAATTGGTTCAAGAGATTCACAGTGCACTATTAGTATTTTTATTACTGCTGTAATTCTATTGCGTATTTGACTTATGAGGGAGAGAAAAAATGAAAAGCCATTCTGTATCTTTCCAGTTCAACTAAAATGCTTTGCAACCAGAAATTAAAGTGCTGACTAAGATGTTATAATGAACCTTAGGAATAATCATGAATATTTTTCCCAATTTTGCATTTCTATCAGTCTCAGCAAGAGGAGAAATATTACAAGAGTGTGTTTTCTACCAGCACTTAGAACTGTATTAGGAGTTGAAACCATTATAAATGTTCTCATTAAAGCCTTATTTGGATAAGGAAAAAGAAAAATCTTATATAACTAAGAAAGAACACTAACTGAAGAAACTTAACTTTAAATGTAGAAAGTTTCTGTGGCACATTGCCTAGTTGAAACTGTAATTTTGTATTCTCCTTCACAATTTTTATAGCATCTTTCTGCAGTTTCCTTTACTGTGGCATTCTGTGTGGCATATTGTATGTTCTAAGAGATAACTGTTAGTCAGATGCAGGTTTTTTTATGCAGACATAATGCCTACAGAAAACAATGGGGTCTGCCAGAGCAAGCATAAAATGGAGGATAAGGCATGCTGAGAGAAACAGCAGAGGAATTCAAACGGTGATGGAGAGTTGAACATTGAGAAGATGCAAAATGCACATTTATTTTCCTCATGCATGTTTGTATTTCAACTTTTTTCAACTACTTTAGAAATGACCACAGATTTAGCATGTCTATGGAACACTAGGTATTTACATCTCCTTGCTAGCCCTCTGACAGGGTTAAGAGACCACATTTTTCTGGCAATCAAAATAGAGGAAAATAGAAATTATGTGCAATATTGAAACTCACTAATCAGATTTTAAAAAATAGATATAAAATATTGCATGTCACTAGAAAAATATTAGAATTTTTTAGTAGATAGATGGAACTTTCTGTGTGAGTCAACAACAGTCTGAATCAGTCTGTGAAAGGCAACATTGTCTCAGGACAGTTAGTCAGATCCAGACTGGACAAATTTAATCTAATAAACCCCAGGGTGGTGACTGCAATTCAAAATGCGCTTTTGGTAACAGGGGCAAAGAAGAAAAAACGTCCTGGTCAAATGACCAGCTTGTGATAGCAGACAGTAAGCCACACATGACTTTAGAGGGCAAACATTAATGACTCAGTACTGCTCATTTCCAGGTCTTGAAAGGGATTCAATGGACAGATGAAAGAATTTTGAGAGCTAGCAAAAAAATTCCACAAGTGGTTTCTACTGATATTTTTTGTTGCCTTTTCTATTAAATTAAATTTTCAGAATTGTACATTTGGACAATGTTGATCCCTAGAAGCCCTCTCTTTCAGACTTTACAAGGAAGGCAGTTAAATTATTTTTCTCAGCCTAGGAATAACTTGTTGGAAAATCACTGATGACTTAGAAACTATCAGAAATGATCAGGGAAGTGGAAATTTAAGTCTCTGCCTGTGTTACATACTGCTGTGACTTACCTCACTTCCAAACAGAAGTCACAGATCAAGCCTGAGTCTATTTCACACCAAGAAATAGCTTTCTTTTTCTTTTCCCTAATTTGTTCAGCAAAGCTAATGGTTTACTGTGAAGTCATTTTCAAATTCTAGTTTACTAATGTCAATCTGTCTACCTAAAATACCTTCTACACAGTTAATTGGATATATTATTATTCTTTTCTTCCTGCCAAAACCTATTACACAGTTTTGCTTTGTGTTTTTTAGCAGTAATTAGATTTCAGATGACTAGTAGTGTTTCAAAATCTGAAACTAGCTTATGTGTTATGTCTGTAAAGTACTTGATAACAAAATGCTTCATATTCATTAATGTTATTGCTCTCTGTAAAAACTACTTGGTATGTGCAGAGGTGAATTGTTGCTGACTTCAGAGTTACAGTCTTTGCTTCTCTTGTTTATAAAAAGGGTTCTGAAAGGCTATCTACAACTGATAATTGTTATCATTTGTATTTCATATCAAAGCATTTTCACTTAATTGTGCTGGTATAAAATGTTTTTTCCCAAAGTGGGGAGTTGAAGAGTCTGACACGGACATCTGTGTCAATCACCATCTGTGATTTTGGTTACAAGCCTATATCACCTTCCTAGATGCACTTATTTTAAAACAGAGCTTGCCTGTAAAACATCATGATTTAGAGCTGATCATATAAATATCCAACCTTCTGTTGTGTGCCTTCTTGAAGAGCACTGTTTGTACGTTCACGTTTTCAAGCTATGATGAAGTGTGCCACTCTCCCTTGCTGCATTTTCAGGCATCTGCAAAGCCCATATTTAAATGGCTGAGTGAAAAGATTGTAAAACATATTTTGAAATGTAGAAGTTTCCAATGACATGCATTTGCCTGCCTTGTGAACTTTGAATTGAAGGCTATCTCAGTATATTGCATTCATTGCTTGCTTTTATTACCCCAAACCTGTAGTGCCTTTGCTTTCCCTTTTGCTCTGTTTGCTCTTATTTGTTTTTGTCATTCCTCTCAAGGGTATCATGCCCTGGGTAATAATAAAATAAAAGGTTCATTCCTCTTGCAGCATTCTGCACACTGACTGAATTGTTCTAAACTCCAGAGGCTGAGAAAGGCAAACCAATGTGAATGATGATAGGTGAAAAGGTCATTGTTTCATTCTTGTATAAAATAATTTTTGGTGCCCACACTTTTTCACTTTTTTTTCCCCTTCCTTTCCTGAAGGCTTTTGTTTTAAGTCTCTTTTAAAATCTCTTTAAATGATTTATGATCTCTTTCACACTTTGTTACCTTTCTCTGCATTGTAAATGCCAGTGTGCCACATCTGAGAGATGGGAAGTTAACATGCCGTGGGGTTTTATTGACGAGTCTGTGTCAGTGCAAAAAGAAAATGTTTTTAGCTGGTAAAGCACTGCATTTGTTATCCAAAACCTCCTGACAGTAGTAATGATAACACATGAATGAGATTAAATACTGTCAAGACCTTTTCAGTGTGCTGGAGCAGAAGACGAGTGAGACAGGGAGAAAATTCCAAGATTTCAGGAAGTTGTTCCTTTAAGAAATAAATCACACATCACATACTCAGCCTATATGAGTACATCTATGTACCTGACATTTGTACACAGTCATGTTTTCATAAAGATGCATATCAGAAGACAGTATTCTTTTATTCCCCCAGCTGAGGCAGCACTCCCAGATGCCTGTTGAAACCAACTGGGGTCTCAGCCCTGCATCTACCTCTCTATCTGTTACTAGTCTCCAGCTGACCTTGAAAAATTCACTTCAGCTCTCTTTTCCCAATTTCTTGATATGTAAAATGGAATTATTGATCTGCCCCTCTTTGGCAAAATGTATTTTATAAGCACTAATAAGACATAAAACAGGTACAAAAGTTGTGAAACATCATACACCCATATTTATAGCCCTGAATAATGCATTATGGAAATAATGCTGGCAAGAGTTTCTAGATCATCTTTCATGGATACGTTTCCTGACGGAGGAAACTTAATGATTCTGTGTACTTGAAAGTCAATGAAAGGGTATCTAGCAAATTCACAAAAGGACCTAAAATAATTCTTTACAAAATAGTGTAATCTTCATAAAATAGTGGCAGAGAAAAAGAGTTCAACTGTTCAGAGGGCTACTCAAAGGAAATAGGACCTTAGGGCTGTATTACACAATCAGAGAAATAACTCTGATGTTTGTGCATTGAAATGCACACCACGAATGATAAGGGATGTCTGAAAAAAAAAATAAACATCTTGAAGCGTGTTAAAGGTACAGAATATCTTTTTTAGCATTAGGGGACAAAAATAGCCTCTCGGTGTAACCAAGAGAGAACAGATACTAGATTTCTTAGGGAAAAAAATGTGTTCTAGCAGAAAATCTGAAAAAGAATGAGACCTTGGGAAATCATGAAGCTTCATCAACTCAGTCACTCTCCAAGAAAATTTAAAAATAACAAGCACTGAGGTAGGCATGAATGCAGAATCTACAGCAAATTTAGCTTATTAAATGAGAGAGGTAGAATATTTGCTATGACATTTGAGGAATATATAAAGATATCTGTGGAAGCAGGGGCAGGGAAGGGGTAGGCTGGGTTTAGATCAACACAACTGCTCAGCTGCTTGTGTTAGAACAGATGCTGAGTTATTTTCCAGAACAGAGATTAGGATATTGCTAAAATTTGATAGGTTCTAAATAGGCTTTTGATAGTATATTAAAAAAAGTAACTTTGTAAAATGTATATTATTCTTTAGAAATAAAACAAGCTGCTAGTTTACCTTTTCAGTAAGCTGACGGGTTCAGTGAGAATAGAAAAAAAATTGACTGTCATGAGATATGTTCATTTTACTGCTAGAAGGAGTCATATTTTTAGCTTTTAGATGTGAAATAGAAATCATGTTCTATTAGGGAATTGTGAGGAACTGTATGTTCACTGATGGCAATGAATTCACAGACTTGAAGAGACTGATTTATCAAGATTAATTTATGATGGAGACTGAAAAAGCAGAAAATATGAAAATGAAGACTACCAGGAAAAATTAAAAAAAAAAAAAGAAAAAAAAAGAAAGACAATAGAAAAGAACAATATAAAACAATTTAAAAATTAAGAACACAAGGAATAAAATAGGAAAAAAGCAACTTTTTTGAAAGGGAATGTTTTAGCAAAGATATCTGAGGAGGAGTCTAGTTACTGTAGAATTATAAAAGTCAATAAGATTTCAAGGGGTTTTGTTGGTTTGGGTTTTTTTTAAGTACAAACAACTGACTAAAAGTCACAATTGTATCATATATAGCTACTGTTTTACAGTCTGGAATACAAAAGGCTGGGCAACAGACAAAGATTCTGACCCTATAGATGAATTTCCTGAGGGGAAATCGGCAGAGGAAGAAAACAAACAAACAAACAAAAAAAACTCCACAAAACAAACAAACAAAAAAAGATAATGAAATGGATTGAACAAGAAATAATAATTTTACAGATGATCTAAGGCAATTGACTGTGCTTAGATTTGTGTCAATTGTAAAACTAACAAATGTCAGACTTGATGAAACCAAGCTCAAGCAATGAAACAGACACAATCAATGACAAATTGGGCAGATTAATGAGAAAATTCTATAAAAGAGAAAGAGCTTTTAAGTTATCAGTAAAAGGTAGGAGGAAAAGTCTTTTAGGAGTATTCAAGTCAAAGAGATAAATAATACGCGTAAAAGATGTAAGACAAGAGAAAATACATAGCAAAAAACATGGGTGAAGAAACACATTCCAGTGTTGCACTAGCACAAATAAACTTCCTTTTTGTGGTTTTTATTTTAATGCAAGGAATTTGCCATCCTTCTGCAAGTACAAACCCCACTTAGGTAAAAGGATACCATCACTCATTACATTTTAACCTGAGCATTAGAAATACGCTTGAACCTATTTCTAGCTGAGAATGACTGCACACAAATGTGGGACCCCCTTCTCACCTGGTTTTGGGGTTTTTAGTGTGTGTGCTAGTGGAGATCTAGATGAGACATAGGTCTAGAGGGCTTTTTAGAACATCAAGTGTTTACTTGGCACTAAACTGGAAAGTTCCCTAAAGTTTCTGTCAATTGCATTCACTAGCTGTCTGCACTACCTTTCTAGCTTATATTTAAACAAACATTTAAGTTTTTAAATTTAATTTTATTTTTCTATTTATTTTAATTAGAACATTTTAGGTGTTAGAGTTCACTTCTATGAGCTAAACCTAACCTAGAAGATCAGGGCAGTCACTTGCAACCTCCTTTATTTGCTCTCAGGTATGAGCTTAATGCAGTATCTAATAGTATCTGAGATATCCTATTGTGATGGTCCTTTAGGACCTGTGGGAGATCTGTGACATTTAGATGGCAGAAATGAGCATCTGAAATGTCACTAGCCAGCAACAAGTGGGCAATTGAATCAAGCCTTCAAGATATATT
>WBMY01011340.1:289971-302515 GCA_013397315.1 Donacobius atricapilla
ATATATAATTTCTTTTTATTGTTTCTAAAAAACAAAGCAGCAAAATGTACTTCATGGAACATGTGCCCTTAAGTTGCAATATTTTTTACACTTTAGTGAAAACAATGCTCTTTTTGTCATTTGTAAAAAATGGCAATTACCTGTGGTCAGAAAAAAACTCAACAAATAGAAAGACATGGCATATTTTAAATATGTTCAAAACATGCTTAAAATTGGTTCTGCAAATACAGGTAGTGAAGTGAATATCTGTCAAACAAATAGAGCTAGTCAAAATATCCATCACCAGTGAACTGAACCAAATCATAAACCCTGCGCTAGACCTGTGCTGAACAAGCACAGTAGCTATTAACCCTTTTGCAGAAACTTCTACTTCACTTCTCTTTCATGTCCAGTTTTCTGCCTGCTGAAGTCAAAGGCAAATTTTTTAGCTAGCAAGAAAGTTTATCTACTATGTAAATTGTTACCATGTACTTGTACTCTCTTATTCTCAGCAAAGAATGAAAAATCAGTATGGTGCTGATAAAATCAGTGATGCTTTCTTTTTTCCTGCTGATTTCTTTCAGGAGATTTTAAAGAAGTGACGTATATGAATTGATGATAAAGAAACAAAACTTTTAAAATTCTAGCATAGTCTTACACAATAATAGGTTAACCAAAATATTGAGGAGAAATCAGAGTTTGGAATGAGAATATATGTTCAAAAATTTTGCAAGTATTCAACACTATATAATGCTTAACTGTGAGACAATAACTCTGCTGCTCAACATGTATAAATTCAGTAAGTACAATTAGTCCCCTAGCCTTAAAATATTTCCTTAAATTTGAATCATTATTGAAAATGTTAATCAATCTTCTAATGAATGGCATTAGAATAAGCATTAGAATTGTTAAAAACAGAAATGAAAAGGTGAAATAACTTAATAAAAAGACATAGATAAACATACAAAATATGCATTCCAGGAACATTTGAACACCTAGATGGTTCAAAATGCAACAAAATAAAAAATAACATAATAAAAATGTTCAAGATTTTGTGGGTGGTTTTTCTAGTGTTTTGTTTGTTTGTTTTTTGTTTTTTTTGTTGTTGTTGTTGTTGTTGTTGTTGTTGTTTTCTTTCTGTATTTTTATAGTTTTTTTGTTTGATTTGGTTGTTTTTTTCATATTAACCCATTCAAGTAAAATTTATATCTATGTCATTGCAGAGCAGGGACACTAATTTTAGGAATAATCCAAAAATCTGATACTGTTTCTGTATTTCCTGTTAATTAAAATAAAAATAAATGTTTAAACAGAAGGCTGCAATGCTAAGTTCCAGTCATATTCACAGTGAAGAAATAAGAAATTAAATGTTGCTATCCAGTGTTTCATAGTTTTTTTTCATGTTCATTTGTTTATTTCTGTTGTTAGGAAGCATTTCTTTGGAATTCTGTCTTCATGGAAGGCACTCAGTCACAGAGACTTCAGCCTCCCTCCAGTTTATGAACCAGCCCTGTTTTTCATGTAATAGCTTTGTCAGTTCAAAAGTGCAATGGCACTGAGGAGTCAGAGTTTTGGGATGAATAGCAGAAAAAAAAAATCTTCAATCCACACAAGAAGAAAATTGATTAACAAGGCTAAATGGAAGTGTACGGAAAACTCATCAAAGTATGTATTATTGTAACCAGCTCCCCCTTCATGCAGGATCATGGTCATGAAGAAATATTTTTGGTAATAACCTGCAACCCTTAAGCATTAGGAATGCACTATTTTCTTTACAGAGTCTTTGTTTCCAATTGTGTCGTATATTGCTTCAAAATATTGGTTTTAGACAGATAACAAAGAGGTTATCTGCTTTCAGTTAAGAGAAAAGGGAGAATAACTCATCAACAGTGTGGTGTCACTCAAAGAATGGGATTAAGCTGTATAACTGCATGGGACAGTAAAAAAAAATGGGATTTGCTCATGACTGTGTGCTATAGCACCCTGCAGCTGTATTACCTCTCATGCCCTGGGCCAGTGGGATTTCCAGGGGAAATGCGCACCTGGTAAGATGTTGGACTCTGGTGTGCTTAAACCCCAGCTGGCAACTAAGTACCATGCAGCCACTCACACTGTACCAGCTGCTGGGAGGAAAACTAACTCTACCCCATTCAAAAACAAGACAGTCTCATAAAGAAATTTCAAAATACTAAAATAGTCTGGGTTTTGGTGGGTTTTTTTGGTTTTCCCTGTGATTTAGTCACCTTCATGAAGGTAGAGAGCCAGTGGGACCTGGGCTTCAGCTTCTCCACATATCAGCTTGTGTATCTCTTTTTTCTTAACTGAGCATTCCAGATTTCAGATGTCTTTTCAGGACATTTTTATGAATTTTCTTTTCAGCACCCTTATGTTATTTGGCAATCTCTTAATCCAGACATGTTTTTGTCTCTCTAACCTGTCTTTGAGATCTGCTTTGCTTATGTGGGCTGGCTACTACAACAATCACATGATTTACAGCCATCAGTGAAATTCACCCTTACTTTGCCCCCAAGAGAAGGAGAGGGAAGCACAGGAGGCCAGATCAGCCCTGCACGCTCATGCTGTATTCCAGAGAACATCAGAAACTACACCATCTTCTGCACAGCCAGGCAACAGCCTCAGAAAAGTTAGTCCCACCATATCACAGCAAAGTATGGCAGAGACCTGGATAGTCAATGGATTTCTTGTACTTTTCATTACCGATTTCGAAAGTGTCTCCAAGGAGGAAAAAGTCCCTTTCCACTAATAAATAAAATTCTACATATCTGTTTTCCTGGTTCTTACTGGGCACTGTTCTCCCTTGATTCTACTAGGCATGCAGAGGAAATGAGAAAGGGTGTTTAGTATGTAAGCACTCAGACACCAAGGTATGGTGTCTGCTCTACTCATATACGCAGATGTTGCTTGGAAATGTGGTACTTGTTCACTCAAAACTATTTATGCGTCTCTAATGCTTTATCCCTAGGGTCCACTTTTCCTCACAAAGGATTTCTGAAAACCTTACTCCTTTTTTGTCAGAATGTTTCCTGTGAGCTTACTGGGAAGCAATGATAGCAAACAATACAGGAAATTCATTTCAGTACAGGGAATAAAAGAGAGAATATAATGATCTTCCTTATACAATGTACATGCAAGAGATTGTTGTTCAGGTTTTTTACTAATAAATGGTGACTACACGAAGACTTGTGTGTGCATACAAATATATATGTGTGCAAATGTGTATATTTTTTTTAGTAACAACATGAACCTGAGTTTTGCTGGTTTGCCAGAGAAAGGTCCCAGAATGTGGCACAGAGAAATTGTAGATGTGTATCACATCATTTCCAGGAAATTATGACATGATGTTTAAAGGTATTTCATTATGGTACTTGTCCAGCAAAAAATATTAAAATTCATGTGTGTACAGTACACTTAAAGATGTCTATACATATGCGTGCATATATTCAAAACATGTCCTTTCACTTGGTGTTGAAATTATTTATTACTGAAACTAAATAAGTTATATGATAACTAATCATAATGAAAAAAGATTGTTTAAATTCTTTGTAATGTTATCATTCTAGTCGCTCCTCCAGACAATGAAAATTTATAAGAAACAAAGCATCTGGGCCTATCTTTATATAGGTTTGCTCCCTATACTATTTCTTGATAGGTGTAAATTCTGTTTGGTGGTTTTTACACCTACTTGGGGGCAGTGGTTGACTCCAGAAGAGTCAGATCCTTTGCTGCTCTCATTTCCTACCTTTTGTTCAATTTTCTTTCTTGTATCATGGTCAATTGTATACTACAGGTTTTTAGAAAGATAGTGAAATAATTCCAAAGAGTTATTCCAAGCCTTGAAATGACAAAAACAAAAATGTATTTCTTGATTCAGAATAATATAACTGTATAACAAAGCAACTCTCAAACAACTGAAGGACAAATGAAAGGGGAGTGGGGAGACGCCCAGCAAGTATCTCACAGTCTGCTCTGTGAAATGGATGAGGTAAAGGAGTAATATTTTTTTCTAATTTCTTCACAGATAATAGTGCAAGTATTCCAACAGTGTTCTGGAGACTAAATTTTTAGTACTGGGGACACACATCTTTTGGCTGTAGCTCTGCCTCATCCTTCTTGAAATTGCTGCTGTGACCTCTCCTCTAAACATTTTGGTCAGAGAAAATCAGGTGACTGCTAACAGCTTAAATAACAGGCAAAACCCCTTAATGTGGAGAACCTTAGTTAGAAGCCTTTTGTCAGAGACCTTTAGTTGCTATGCAGAGGAAGGCAGAGGCAGCAGCACATCCCCTGTGCCTCACCAGCGCTGGGAACCAAGCTCCCATTCCTTACAGCCCTGTCCAGCGAGCTGGTGTGGCCCTAAAGTGAGGCATAAAGGCACCTCCTCTTGTACAAGGCTTATCATAAAACCAGGGGGTGACCTTAAACCAGGTGATCTTGTATCTTCAGTGACTCTTTTATTAGACTTTCTTTACCCATTGTGAGCTCCTCAGACAGTCCCCTGGTGACTAACAGAGAAGATAGCTCCAAGTGTTTTCACATTAATTAATGTTTCCTGAATTGCAGGATGAGGTTTGTCTAGTTAGACTAGAAAAAAGAACCTTAGAAATTAGGCATTTGAATTATCCTTTATGCTGGATATTTTAATTCAACTCAATCATACAACATTAAGTTTTAAGATGCATTTTGTTATTGAAAAAGACATTTTTCCCACCCTAGTTGCATAGTAGCAACAGTTGATGTCTAACCAAAATGAGGTTAACACCCTATCTGCATATTAAACACAAATTCTGAAAGCATTAATCCTCTTATTTTATTAAATGTCCATTAAATTGGAATGTTTGATGTGTAATTGTTAAAAAAGCACAATGGCTAAGACACACTGTATGTAATTATTCTTAGGGGTTTTTGTGTAGATTGTCAAAACAAAACAAAAATAAACCAAAAAAAATATTTAAAGCTCCACAAATTCCTAACATGCAAGCAGGTTCTGAATAAAGGGCTTCATGGATTATTTTTATTCAGTCATTTTCATAATAATGTACTATGCTTTGTGATTTCCATAAAATTACTTCAAACTACAGTTATTGTCCTGTGTGAGTCAGAAGGCTTTTTTGAGGTATGCATATCAGTCTTTCATTTCATAAAAAAAAAGCAGGCTGATGGAAAAAAAAAGGTTAATTTTCTTATTTTGAAAGCTCTGATGCTCTGCCTTCACAATTGTTGTGATCTGAAATTCCGTATAATATGCAGAAAAAGATCACTTTTTAATTGTTACTCTCAAAATGGGAAAGCTCATTGGTCTGATCACTGAGACAAATTTGTCTCTTTAGCATTTTTCATAATGAAGAGACATTAGATTAATGTCCACTTACATAACATGATTAATGGTATGATCAGAAGCAGCTCATGTTGGAACAGAATGAGTGCAAACCACCTAATCAAACAAAATGATTGGGGGTTTTAATTGTTTATAGCAGTATAAGGTCATACGAAGTCCCTTCTAGTAACTCATCTTTCTCTTCCTGTATTTTATTTCTCCTTTTCTGTCCCTGAGAATGATGATTAGTTACAATTAAAGGAAAGCAAAGCAGTTAGCTTGACAAGCTCAGGATCTGGGAATTATTATAGTCATTAAGGGACCATCTGATAACCATATTAAACTTCATCATTCACATTCTGTCAGGTTTCTCTCAGTCATACACAAAGCAAAGTACATCACGCACAGCAGTGTTTCAAGAGAGTGGAGCAAGTGTATCACCTGATTTAACTTCACTGAAGTGAGAGGAGATATACTCCAGATTAATTTTGTCCTGTGAATTCTCAATATTAAGATACTTAAGAGTGAGACTAAACTGCCTGATTTAGGAGGGGTTCTTTATGTTCTAGCCATTATTAGTGTGTGATAATCTCATATGACAACCTCAAATGCACCCTTAGATTTGATTAATTGTTCAGCCTCATGTTCTGCTTGGACTTCCTGAGCAAAACGTTTATAGAAATTCAATTTCAAGAACCTGTTTTGATGTTATGTAAGTCCCCGGAATTAATTTTTATTCTTATACCATTTTAGAGTCACATCCTAACCAGGAGGAAACATAAATAGCTTTTTGAAAAACAAATAAACATATTCTTGAATCCATATTCATATGCAGGTTATCGTAACATTTCATGATTTTTACTTTTAAAACTTGCCAGTGAAAAGAAATGGCTAAAGCACAAGGAGTAAGTGACCTATTCAGGAACAGTGTCTTAACCCTACAAACATGGGGAGAGACAAAAATTGTTCTTCCTAATACAGCTCTGAACCCCTGACCCAGAACAGCATAATGCACCATTTTAGCAGATCAATCACACAGCACAGGGTAACTTCACACAGAGCACAGTGGTGGGCTTCAGCATTTGCTTACCTGCGAGCACTCACAGCAGTGGTCAAAGGTTACCAGCAAGATGATTAAAAATGTGCCTGCTAGACATCTTTCAATATGTCACAACATGTCATTTTGTGCTATGCATTTCAGAATGAAGTAGCTTTCTCCTTTTAAGACATTGTCATTTGCTCTGTCAGTTTGCTTTAGACTGCAGAAGTACCCAATTCCTTTTGATAACAGCTGCCCAAAATGTAGCAATTCTGGAAGCACAGAAAAAAAATCCTATTTTTTCATATATTTTCACTACATCTAAGAATAGTCATTCTGTGAGATTAAAAAAAAATATTTCTGGCTTTTTAAAAAATTGTTTAATCAGATATAGTGAGAGTGAGCTACAGACACAAATGATACAGTATTTTATTTCTCCGACTACACAGTAGCACACTGCACAATTTCTAAGTAAATAATAGAAGGAAAATAAGAGAATGGGATTGTGGGCGTTCAGTCTCAGCTGGAGATGTCAGGCTAGATTTTGTGTCATTTTTTCATTTTATATAAGGCACTTCCTCCAGATCTAGTTTATGTGTGTGACTTTTGCAGTGTTATGGAGAAAATTCAGGGGTTTTTTGAACCGGATTTTTCTCCCTACAATTTAGTCTCAGATTTTTTTTTTCCTTTCAGCATAAGATACTATTTTTGCCTTTCTTGCATCTCCTTTTTCAAAGACCTGATGTTAGGGAAACCTTCTAGATGGCAGTAGGAATTAGAGTCTCTTTCTAGAAACAGGTACGCCATATAACAAAAGTGGCATACTTAGGTTGACTGGAAGAGTTCCTGTCAAATTCAATAGGATCTGAAACCATCAATAACAGAATTAATCTAGAGAAGCCTGAAAAAAAAATTAATAAAATAATGCTTCCTCTTCACAGAGAAATGGAAGGGAGACACCCACAGACTCATTAACCCACTAACTAATGACTGATATGAAGATTTATAGCCCTTATTAGGTGTGTTACTTCATCTCCCTTACGCTATGCTGGCAAGAGGTTTTCAGGGCTGAGTTTCTGGGGTGGTTGGTGGTGGTGACTTGTTTTGTTTGTTTGATCGTTTTCCATGACTGTGCTTCCTAAGTTTACACATGTGTAATAGCTGTACATACCTACCTTAGCAGAGCATGGAAGGAATCCTGCATAAAACATGTATCAGGGAAGGCATTTAAAACCAGAACTACAAAAGGACTTGAGTACTCACTGTTTGACTTTTGAAATCCATCTCAGGCACCATCTAACCATTCGTAGTAAATGTTTCCTCTTTTCACAGCAGAAGTGTTTTGGATGAAGTGGTTAGAGCCAACAGCTTTGATGAAACCATTCATTCCAAATACAAATGAACACAATGGATTTATTCCTGTAATGGGGTGCAATTCACCAGTACGATTTAGCCAGAAATTAGTTTTGTATCATTGACATCAGTGTGAAACAGCAGATGACTAATGAAACAAATGACACAAAACTAATGAAGTAGCAGGGTAAATTAATATGCAGACCTTTCTATTTCTATAAGCAGCCAAAAAATCTCTCTAATGACTTTCATTTGTGATTATCTACAGCCTCTATTTTTTAGAGAATCATTGATCATATTCAAGCATATAAGAACTGAACCCCACTAATGCCTACAAAAGTCTGCCTTGCCTCCTAGCACTGACAAATTGAACATGCCAATTGTCAGTTATGCTAATTTTTAGTGGTAATCTACTGTGCTGTTTATTACTGTCCAATTTCTCTTTAATAATTTTCTCACTTCATTTTAAAATGGCAATATTCTCATGTTCTTTGTCTTTGGTCTTATTTATTTCACATAAAGCACATGGGAATTAGGCCTTTTAATTATTTTTTTCCCCCCTGCTGTATAATGTGACACGCTTTTCAAATGCCAATATGATCTTTCTTTCTCCGTATTGCTCTTGCATTTGTAAGGGTTCGAGGGATAAACTGTCCTGCACAGGGAGTTTTGTTTAGCATCCAACCTGATGGCAAATTAGTAAACTCACATAACAATATCAGTGACACAAGTCATAAGGCTTAAAAATCAGCATAGAGAATGATTTTTACTACCATTTAGACAATAAAATTATCTTATAATGTAGCGGCTCTTCATGTACTTTTCATGTACCCTGTATTTTTCAGGCAGCTTTTTCACATTTCTTTGAAAGACTAAGTAGATGTCCTTGGAATCCTAGAATTTAGAGTATATTAAACTGCCTGACTTGCACTGAATAAATTTCAATAAAACACTTGTGACCTTGAATCGATGAGCTTTGTGGAAGCTTTCTTATGCTGAATTTTTACAAGAAATGTTAATGTGAAATGGAGAAACAAAGAGAAATTAGTCATGAAAGAAACCTTTCATTTTTAGAGCTTTGCAACAAGTACTTTTACATAGTTCCTATTCTTAGGGAGAAAGGTCATTTCTTCCAAGAAAGTCCATCATGAAAGTTCTATTTTTTAAATGCTGTATAAATTATTGCATTTGATGCTTTTCTTGTGGTATTTCAGTGTTTCCAAATCCAACCTGTTCCAAAAGAAAGAATTACGGAGTTGCAAAATTGAAACAGAAAGTCAGCTGTTTTCTTTTTCACATTAAAATAAGGTCTGGGTCTTGGTCAAAGGTCTTCATGAGAGAGTTCAAGAGAGTTTCTTCTTTCAGTTAACACAGCTCAGACTTACTGAGAAACAATCTTCACATATACTTGAACATAATAATAATTATTCCAGTTCCCTCTTGCCTCAATTTTGCAGCACTATCAGAAGCACCAAATATGCCCTTGTCATCTCATTGGAAACTATTACTTTTCCATAAATACCTCTTTGTTTTAGAAATGTTTCTTCTAATCCAGACACTAAGTAATCTAGCTCATGAGATATCTTTAGCAATATTAGAAATGTGCAATTCTTGGAGGACTGACTTTACTGTGAAATGTTGACATCTGCCAACATAAGCCAGACAGCCTCATAATGACATGTAGTGCATTTAATAATCTAAAATTGCAAACAAAAGTAAGAAAGTATTATGGATTAACTTCTAAGTGACACAAGAATAATACCCTTGGAATGACTTTAAATAGTAGTCCAAGCAGGTTTTATGCAAATATCAAGGTGGAATTATCCATGATTTTTAGAAAATCATGGAATCATAGAATGTTAAGGAGTAGGAATGGATGTTAAATGACATCTAGTTCTAAACCTTCCTGCCATGTGTAGTGACACCTTCCACTAGATGAGGTTGCTCAAGGCCTTGTCTAACCTGTTATTCCTGGCAAAGAATCCCTCTCCAGCTCCCCAGTAGGTCCTCTTCAGCTACTGGAAAGTTACCATGGGGTCTCCATGCAACCTCCTCTTCTCCAGGCTGAACAGCCCCAGCTTTACCAGCCTGTCTTCATAGAGGAGGTGCTCTAGTCCTCTCACCAGCTTCATGGCCCTCCTCTGGACTTTCTCCAAGAGTTCCAAGTTCTTCTTACGTTGTGGGCATCAGAACTGTACTCCATACTCCAGGTAGGGTCTCAAAAGAGTAGAGGGGCAGGACCCCACCCCTCAACCAGCTTTTTGTTCCTTTTGATGCAGCCCAGGATTCCACTGGTTTGCAGGACTGTGAGCCCACACCACTGCCTCACGCTCAGTTTTTCACCAACCGCCACCCCCAAGTTTTTCTCCTCAGGGCTGCTCTCAATCACTTTTTCACCCAATCTGTTGGTGTATCTGGGATTGCCACAACCCAGATGTAAGGCCTTGCACTTTGTTTTGCTGAACTTCATGAGATTTGCATGGGCCTACTTTTCCAGTGCGTCCAGGCCCATTCCTTCTCTCCATCCAGCATGTTGACCGCACCACACAGCTCGGTGTCATCAGCAAACTTGCGCTCAATCCCACTGTCCATGTTACTGATAAAGATGAACAGTATCAGCCCCAGTACTGACCCGAGGAACACCCCTCATCAGTGGGCTCCAGATGGACCCTCTGTGCGCACACTCTGTGTGCAACCATCGAGCCCTTTCCTTATCCACGGAGCGGTCCATTCATCAAATCCATGTCTCTCCTATTTGGAGACAAGGAAATCATGCAGGACAGAGTCAGACACTTTGCCTGAGTCCAGGTAGATGATCTCAGTTGCTCTGGCCCCATCCACCAGTGCTGTAGCCCTGTCATAGAAGGTCACCAGGTTCATCAGGCACAATTTCCCCTCCGTAAAGCCATGCTGGCTGTTATGAACCACCTCTTTGTTTTCCTTGTTTTGTCATGTTTCCAGGAGATTCGGCTCCATGGTCTTGCCTGGCACAGAAGTGAGAATGACTTGTCTGTGTTTACATGACTTAAATGCAACATGGTACCATCTCATCAATCATTGATGCAGGTATCACAGTCACAGAGCAAAAAAATTCTCACCATAGCTAAGAACTTACTAATTTCTAACATTTTTTCACATTTTTCCAAATTTTCTTTCCATATTCCTTCTTCTCTTGAGTAATAAAGATACCCAGAAAGCAAACAGTGATTCTACCCACCCTTCTTCAGTATGTAACCCACCTTGTACTAAAATTTTATTTCAATTTATTTCAAAGCAAGTGCTGACTTTAGGCACAGAAGTAAAATATAACAGACAAGTGAGGGAGGACTTGAACATAGCAAGCTCTTCTTGTGAAGCCAATTTCTAGATGAAAAATATCATAAAAAAGGCTAGCAGCATGAGCCAAACAGCACAATGAGCTGTAGTAAATGTTGAACTGCTACCAGGGATAAAAATTCAGATTCCTTTAGCTGACCATGAACTCGTAAGATGAAAGTATAAAGATCCAGTGTCTCAGAAGAAACAGAAAACAACATCCACCAGAGTAAACTTTGACTTCTGCAGTGCAAAGGGACAGGAATGTAACCTCACAGCTTCTAATTCTGTACCCTTACTGAAGGTGTACTATCAATAACAGTAATGATAGTAGTGAAAAATGGTTAATTACCTAAAGATTCCTATCAGCTTCTTTGTGAAACAGGGATTCAGAAAACATTCAAGGGAAAACATTCACCTTATTTTTTGACACTCTTTGCATCTTAAGGCTTTGTTCTCTTCCAGACATCTGGAAGTTCACATTTCTTAATGACTTTCCAAAATATTGGTGTTTCAATATTTTGGCTGCTCTGGGCTCTCTTTTTAGTTCTGTTTGTCTCTAAAGAATACAGCTGTATAAAACAGAAATAGCAAAGCTGCTTCTGGATTGAAAACTCGCTACTCATGTCAGCACAGCATTCCTTATAAGTTAATTCATATTCAGGTGTGGATCTTGTCTATGCATTTATAAATTTGTGATTCCTTTTGTACTGAAATAATAATAAAATAAACCAAGCCTTAGAATTCTATGCAGTGTTCTGTCTCTGATTACAAATGAAGCTCTTCTGTGTTCTCTGCCACCCCTCTAATCAGAAGTAAATTTATATAATTTTCAGAAATTAACAATAACTTCTCAGAAACAATATATGTAGAGCCTTATTCCTGAAGATATATGTGATACAGAATTCTAGTCTCATGATGAGCTATAAAAGTGATAATAATGTTTAAGATCCTATCACCTTCAAAGTTAGATCAAGACCAAACATATTTAGACGCATTCTTGTTTGAGAGTGATTCCAGTGAATCTTTTAAAAAGCTTTGAAGCACCTCCTATTCTCATGTGATGAACCCAATTCAAGAGACCTTAGGGCAGACCTTACAAATGACTGCAGAAGGATGTAGCTATTATATTGTTTAGTTCAAATCTTAGGTGTCTAAATCTTAATAATTCCAACTTGAAACCTGTAATTCCTATTTTTGACCTGATTTCAAAACACACTGTATTTGTAGAAAAGTGTAAACACTAGCTTGGGAATACCTAGACTGACATTCATAGATGCTGATATAAAGAGAACAGAAATTACTAAGCTAGAAGAGAGATATCATCTAGATTTCCAAATCTTATAGTAATAAAGATGAATTTTGCACCACTATCACCCCAATTCTGTTCGAACATACACTGTACTTTGGTGAAAGTTACAGGATGAGCTTCAGTATTTTTCTAGAATATATTTCAAAGCAGTGTCTAACCAGAATATTATCTTGTTTCTTTTCATCTGTCACTTAAAAATCTGCAAAGATTT